>VCNE01003827.1:0-18928 GCA_009869805.1 Oncopodura yosiiana | reverse complement strand
ATGATCATCATATGAAACTAAGCTGAGAGATGCAAATTGAAACGTTGAAAGTGAATGTTGCATTTATATTATACACTCAGTCTTAAGCTGAATGGACATTTGAGCATTGGACAAAAAACGTCTCATGGGTACATTTTTTGAGAAAAGCTTTTGAGTCTGTTTTATATGATATTTCTCATAATAAAGTACTTTAGTAATGCACAATGTATATATTGTATATATCCTACTGCTCTATACAATTGGCAAGGTCAAAACACTTTATAATTCTGCAGATGCCATATAAATATACTAAATTGTTGCTTTTCTCATACTAAAAATATTTTATGCTTTCTCCAATGGTACAAGTTCTATTGTTTTTATATTTCTTTTGACATTTTACGTTAGCATTGAAAAGCTTCCTTTTCAACTTTCACTCATTGTGTACATTAAATTACAATATTATTTTTCCAACATGAAATATAATAAAGTTGTACAATTGTACTCCATAGAAAGTCATTGGCATTTGGCATTTCATATAAGCAAGTTGGCAAAATTTAAGCTAATGACACTGTGATGTTTTCCTCTCTGTATGCTTCCTATGTAACTATTGTCTCCTTTTCCTTCTTTCATGCTTCATATTGTACTATTCTCTACTCGTTCAAAATGAAACAAGAGAACAAGGTTAGCCCACATGTTATTATTACAAAAGGAACAAAATATCTAGTTCTTTCGTTACATTGCTTGAAACTATAAGCCGGAAAGGTCATAGAGAAATAGAGAAAGAAAATATGTATTTGTAAAACAAAAGTAAGTATGAAATTCAATTTTCTACACTAGCTAAAGTATAAAACAACAGCTTGATGTTCTGCATGAGAATTGAGCTTTGTACCTAAGGACGAAAAGTGAAGAGTGAGTGAGTATACATATTCCAGTATACAATATATCCTCAATTATTATTATTGTTACTAGAACAAAATTGTACTTTTGTTCTGTAGTTTTTGTCGCATAAATATATATATACATACATAAAAGTCCATTTAGAACAAAACTGGGAAAAGTATGAATCTCAACTTTTGTCGATTTCAAGAAGAAGAGAGAGAAATATGTATACAAATTCTACAATGCTTCAATGAGTAATAATATATACTTCAAAAACTTTATGCATATGTAGCAAAGAGAAAGTACAAAATGTGTACATTATTTGAAAAACTAACAACTGCTACTTGTGTAGTACTCTTACTTTTGTACTAGTCAACGATTTATAATACTTGGAATAGTTTTTACTTGAAAACCATATTTTGTTTAATATGTACATATAAAGTAAGTTGATTTACTACGTAGTTTTTAGACAATGTGGTTTCACTTCTCCTAAAGCTAAAAAGTTCTTCTCTTCTGTCTTTACCATTGCTTATTAAAAGTACAGTGTATGATTTTGAAACCACAATAAATTCTAAGTATAACTAATGCATTTGGCACTAGGATCTCTAATACCATGCTCTTTTAATTACATCTAAATTATTAGTTTAACACTATTGTACCTATTGCTATCAAAATCACTACCTTTCAACCAGATCAAATTTACGTGTTAGCAAAATGCCAAGTGACAATCTCAAATTACCAAAGTAGAAATCTCAATGCAGTTTGCAGTTTTTCAGTCCAACTCATATTTCAAAGTTTGTGAGCTTTAAATGATATGTATAAAAAATCTATAATAGAATTCGACTCTCGCGTGAACTGATATACCAGTGCACACGTATATCAGTCAAAAGGGCTTTTCTTTTTACTTTCGGCTCTTTTCATATATATATATATATTAAAAAACTACATATCGAGAGGAGTGAGAAAAGAAAGTGGAAAAATATGCCAAGTTGTGCAACTCTCAGCTCATTTCAGTTCAATTTATTGTGAGCTTATAAAGCTCCTCTTTCTTCTGTTTCTAAGATTCTCAACGTACTGCAAACAGAAGAGTTTTAGTCTCAAGTTTTGTGTGTGTGTGGTTTTATAAGATTATCTTAGAGAAAATTTTGCACTGAAGCACTTTAGCAATCACATAATGCAAAGCTTTGTTGAAGAAAAGATTTTCTTGATAGCTTTAAAAACCACACACTCACTTTTAGAACAAGCACGTAGTACAACTTACTTCTTTGGTTTTATAACTAAGTAAGATGAAGATGAAGAAGAAATACAAAAACTATCTGTTTCTGTCACAAGGATTAGCAAGCAAAGTGTATTTATAAGAAAATTTGTGTGGTAAAGTAGAAAGAAGAGTAAAGTTGTTGTAATGTTATGTGCGTAAAAAAACTACAAAAAGAAATATATACTATGATATAATGGAATGACACTTGAGCAACATATTTCAATTTTCTTGTTGAAACCACACAACTAACTGCTTTTCTTTTCAACGTCTGTTTTCTTCTTTTTCTCTAGAAAGAAAAATAATACAGGACTTGCCTTGTATTTTCTTTACCTTTCCCTTATGCATGTTACTCTGCAACTATTCATAAGGTACACATAGACTTTCATTTCATTTACTTGGAGTTTGTATTATATAAAGCCAGCAGCCTTACAAAGTTGCACAAAAACAGAATATTTAAAAGAGTATAAAGAGTTCTCAATGTAGGTTTCTTTCAATGTGCTATTTTTCTTTTGGCTAAACGGAAATGAGAGAAAAACTTGTAGGCATACAGAAATAGATGAAGGTGCATTGGAGATGGAGTGCATGCTTGAAAAGTGAGAAATCGAACTATAATACTACTTTTCCATATATTATTAAAGTTAAACTTGTATAATAGCGTGCCGAATATAAAATTCTACTCGCATTCGAAAACTTTTTAAAAGAACACCTTTTCCATTCAACAGTTTTTACACACTAGTCTGAACTGAAATATGTACAATAATTAGCTCACTTCTATGCAAATAGTATTTGAAAATTTAATTTTTTTCCAGATGCCAATAATTCTTCAATTCTCACCTTGGCCTTTTCTAATTCGACACGTATAAGCCACAATTGTCCTTTAATAAAATTCCATTACCTCAACCTAAGAACAAGTACTGTACTAACATAAATTGTCACTAAATTAAAAATGTAGGTGTTTGCGACATTCCATTTCAACTACAAAAATACAGACTCGTCCCTATAGTCCAATAAAAAGAAGATGAGCCTTGAACCTAATGTCTGAATCAGACTGTAAAAAATGCCTTTTGTATGTAAAGCACACACTATGAATTCCATTGATATAGAGAAAAATAAATTACTTAAATTCATTCACTTTTGCACTCTCAAGAGGATTCTCTCACTGAATACACAACAATGACAAAGTTTGAATTCACAATAGTATCGGAATTGTATAGAGAGAAACTTTTACTCTTGGATTAGTTTACTTTTGTATCAATTGTATCAACGCTCTCACAGGCAAAAGTAGCGCAATGGAAATTAACTATTAATTCTCTTGAGATTTACGATACCACTAACGTAATATAGAACACTGCACCTATAATTAACCGTGTGAATTCTCTAATCAAATGCTCAATTGTCTATTGTAACTTTTGGGGTATACTACACAGAGTCAAAATTGTTAGTGGATTTAGAACTTGTGTTCATTGCTCAACTGCTCAAACTAGATTCATTCCTAACTCGTCACTCTCATCTTGTACAGCTTGTGCTACAAACTTCTCCTACAAACATCGTTTACCCTTTTACTCTCCCTTTGCTTACTTTACATCTAAAGCTACAGGGTATTTTTCTTCTAGCGCTGGCGCAACATTACATTGCCTCAATATTTTTTTCCTACTCTTAGCAAATGTTTGAGTTATGCATTAATATATGCAACATTATTAGCATTGGAAATTAAAGTTGTAAATTTGTCTGAGCTTCTGGATTTTGTCAATTATATGTTAGATACAAGTTTATATGTACAGTATATATGTAACGTGTACAGAAATTTTTGTGAAAGATTTATAGCTATATATATTATTAGAGTTAGTTAGCATAGGTCAGGTCAGTTAAGCTGAGAATTTATGGGTGATAAGAGCTTTCATGTGGTCTTCTACAATTTACGATGCATCACTTTCACTCAACTTTCTCCTCCACTTCACACTATGCATTATTACACAATGCCAAAGAGCAAAGTGTGAGATTCTTGCTTTCTCTCAAGAAAACATTTGGCTACATATTCCCAACATTTCACAACTCTCTGAGGAGCAATTTTGATTCTATTCCTTGTCATGTCATTCCATCATGCCTATAAAAGACGATTGAGAGTCTTGTGAAAAAGCAAAGTGTGACTTATGTTTCTCTTCAAGAGAAAAACGACCTTAGAAAATGAAGGCAATATATCCTTATATTTTGTGTGCGTGTGTGACTAAACAACAAATTTCCTAAACTACGGCTTTGGCCTTCTTGCCATGAACTTTCAAGTCAAACCACAGGCACGCATACCTTTGCCATTTCAAGATTAGAGAGGAAAGCTTATAGAAAAGCATATTGTACAAATGCAAGTGGCAGAGTAGATAGAAGTAGGTATTTTTAATTTTGCAAGAATGAACGTCTCAACAAAGTTTGCTTTTACTTATTGTACACTTATAAAGGTATAACTTGTTCAGTTGGCAAATAACTTGGTGTTGCAATATAAACTTGTGTGAAAGTTGGAAAGTGTGAAACGGAATGTCAAAAGTGTATTAATATGATGTGCACAAATGTAAAAAGAGATTAGTTTATTTAGTAGTGTGCATGTCTTGTTAACCTACCTTCCTGTAGTAGTAGTACAAATATACCAATTTAGCAAATGGATTATAGTATCAAACTCATTATTTTAATGGGAGATGCATTTTCGATTGCATATACTATAGTGATAGGAGAGGACAGAAAAATTCATTATGAAAAAAGATATTAATTTCAGATAACGTGCTAATGGCTTGTCAGCATGTAATAAAATACTTATAGTAAGGTGAGGTTTTTATTTTTATTTAATTGTTTAATGAACTCTATTAACTAGCAAGAATTACATTCTCAAGGTTTCCAATTTGCAATTAGCTTTTAGTAGAAATTTTGTTATGTAATTGAATCTCTTTTGATTAAAATTATGTCATCGAGCTTGAAATCTAATTATAATGAAAGAAGATTCAAACGTCGGTTAATTTTAAAAGGTAGGATCATCGCAAAAATTAAAAATAATGAGTTTCTTTGTACATGGCTTTTTTATATCTAAATATTTTCATTTTTGTTGTAATACTTTTCAGAACTTGTTAGAAATTTCGAAAAGGCGTTAGCTAAGAACAACTACATACATTTGTCACGTTCTGCTAAAGTGAAATAAAAACAAGAACTCACTTCTCCTCTCATGTTATTTCTTTTTGTGAGATATTACAACATGAAATGACAATTTGGTAAATTGGATGTTGGTGTTCTCTTTGAAGTCAGCAAAAAGGATGCTTTAGTAGCACACTTTATGAAGATTGTATTTGCTAGCTAAACATCTTCTTTTCTTTTGTTTTTCTAAAAGTTTTCATGTTTATATGTTTTGAATACTTTTGTATTAAATTTCAAACATGGAAATTGTGAAGCATATTATTCTTAGAATTGTTTTTAGTTTCTAGTACTTGTTAGTTTCTTACATTGTAATAATACAAAGTTCGCCTGCTCTAGTTTTACCATTTTTACATTCGTCTTCTTATAACGAAAAGGTCAAAGATCTATATTAAGAACAAATGAGAATTTCCTCTTCTATATATGTATAAGTACATATAATGTATAGTGTTTGTATTGTTCTTGCTCAATATGACTATTATTGCTCTTATTCTTTTGGGAGAAAGTATTTCATATCTGTCCCAATTGTCCTTCTAATCAATATCGTATACATTTTTAATTCAATTTCTTACAACGCAATGAATAAAATAATTTCCCTTGTGACTAAAAGAACTAAATTCTTATTTTCTTACAGCCTAACCAATATTTTTGTCATTTAGTGAGATAAGCTTATTAACTTTAATTTCTTATGGCGCATTATTGTTGTTCTATAGCTCCATTTCATTGACCTCTTTTCTCATAATTCGAAGAATTTTGCATAGCTTGTTACATACGTTAGTTTAGTTTCATGAAAAGTGTCATCAGAGTTTTGTGCCATTCTTAGAATCATTATATTTGACTTTAAGCAGCTACAACTAGAACTTATAGTGACGATTCTAATAATATGTAAAATTACCCGACATCATTTCCTAGCATAAGTCCTTATTAAAGTAATTGCTCAGTAATTTGTACTTTGATGCCCTTCAAGTTCCAACGAAAAAGATTAAATATCTCACATCAAACGATGAGACAGTTCTTGTGTAGCCAAGGAATAATTGTTACATTGTGAGTGGGTGAAATTATACATTTCACACTCTCTATGGTACAGACAATGTGTCTACTGTAAATAATCATTTCTAGTAATAATTCTGCTAGTTCTATACAAAATTCATATAATTGCTGGCGTCTATGATGTAACACTTGTAGTGCTTCTATATAAGAATACTTTCATCAAACATATTTAGCAATGACCGCATACTTTGAGCTTCACAGTGTGATACTTATATATGATGATATGATGTGTATTTTAGAGCTTATAATTCTTCATAAAATTGCTCCTAGTACAAATATAGGAGTGACTGATGGACAAATAGTTTCAATTACTATGCTCTTACATAAATTATAGGATTCTGTATGTAGTGATATAACCTATTAATTTAATGAATGTTTACATAACGCATGACTCTTATATATATATGCTTAGTAATAAAAGGACTCATAAGAGTCATTCGTCCTTGTAAAATTCTATCTAAAAATTCCTTTTACACTTTGTAAAGAAAAGTAGCAAGAGAATCAATAACAATGTTATTAATCTTTAAGAGAGCTTTATATTTTATAAAATGTCAAAAATGTGAAAAACTGGTACATTTACGCATTTAAGATAAATTAGGTAATTGGAATATTGACAGAAGCTCCTTAAAAATTCTAAAAGATTTCTTTTGTATCCACTACACTGCGTCTAGTTCAAAAAAAGAACAACAATAGAGAAAAGGAAACCGAAGACGGAAAAAGTTCTTTTAGTTCCGAAAAGCTTTGTGTCCTAAGGCTCTTGATGATGATTGAGAAATGTAACAGTGATAAAAGCAGCAGTCAATCAACTAATGGAATTGTAATAGACTTTTTACAACAATACATATGTGTGTCCTAAGGCTCTTGATGATGATTGAGAAATGTAACAGTGATAAAAGCAGCAGTCAATCAACTAATGGAATTGTAATAGACTTTTTACAACAATACATTGTTCAAAGTGTATAACATTTTGATAAAAGCTATATATAGTCAAATGGAGAGTACTACATATTATCTTCTGTTTCATGTCACTACGTGCATTTCAAGAGCTTAGAGTGCACTTAACACATTACAACTTTCACCGTGTGTCATGTCATTAAAAGTGTTGGACAATATAATCCTCAATTGTAGACATGAGGTAACTTGACGTTGGTATTAAAACTCTTTTTATTTGATTTTCAATTTAGTCACGTTTGCAAAATTATAGCATCACGAACCATCTTTGCTCTCTCTGATTTCAGATCAAAACAATTTTTATTAGAGACTCGCATCCTATAAAAACGATTGTTATGCTACAAGAGTAAAAGTTTATATCCACCAAAACTAATCTTGTCGATCTCTCTCTATACCATTAGTACTTTATAAAGTATATATATATAGATATACTTTAGTACTTGGTCAAAGCAGAAACTAAAGACTAAAGTCATTTTCCATAATTTCATCCCTCATAAAGTTTTGACGCTCTACAACAGAATCAAGCTTATTATTTTCTCCATTAGTTTGAAACATGACACTCGACTTTATTGTTGGCCATGGCCTTCATTTTACCCAAAGCTGTAAATTACTATAAACTCTCTCTTGATGACATTAAATAGTCTGAGCTCCAAAAGTCTATAGGTAATAATAAGTTGCACAACACTTTTATACTTTATGAGCCGAATCATGAGACATCAAGAGCTCATTTAGAAATGTAATACCTTTGCAATAAAGCAGACTTTTCAGTTATTATGAGCTATAAACCGATTAAAGCTTGATAAACGCTTCTCACTTTGACCTTAGCAGTAGAAGGAAATGCAATAACATAAAGATTTTTAGCGTAGTTTTATATATCATCAACTCATCATCAAAGTACTCTTGTGAAAATCAATGCAGAGAAAGTTACTTTCATCATCATGCAAAATTGAAAACAATGTCAACCATTATACAACACTTTCTCTCTATTCAACTTCACATATGTAAACAAACACAAACCTCTCTTCCCTACTGTTTTCTTTCATTTGTCCTCTTAGGTAACCAACAGAGAGTCTCAAGTTTACACTTTCTCAACTTCATAGTAGAAACCTTCCATATGTGACAGGAAGAGAGAACGGTGTCAGTAGTGTATGGTGTCGTAACTTGTAATTCAATTTAAAACAAATTATCCAGCTCTATACACTCTCTGAACACATTATACACTTTGTACATATGTATCTATATGTATTTATAATGTAGAGGAAAACAACATAAAGTCATTGTATAATCTATACTCAACATCAACCATCAACATATTATATGGAGGGCGTTTCTGTTTTCGTCATTATTGGTGAAAACTACATATACACGATATGCCAATAAAATTACCCAAAACGTTGAGTATATATAGGAAATACAGAACGTATAAACAGTAATAGTAAACCATTACATCACCACCAACAGGTATTGCGTAGATATAGAAGTTCTAGTAATTTCAAGATGAACAGGTATAAGAGGACATAATGTAATAAGTAAATTGACTCTTTAGTGTAAACATCAAAGTGCTCACTGGCTTCTCTCTTCATGTTGTTTTTTCCTTCATTATACAAAAACAGAGAGAGAGAGTGAGGCATTTGAAAAAAGTAGTTGAAGTGAAACGAGCGTCATGGTTGTTGGAACTTTCTTTTTTCCTAGAGTCCATTATTGGCTAAACAACACAGCATGTCAAAATGTAGTTTCCATTAGAAGACAGAGTAAACTTGTCTTCATGCTTAGAAAGAGTTCTTGAGTGAGTAGTTCCACTCGATAAAAATCTACAGTAATAATGCAATTTGATTCGCTACACTTGTTCTTCTCTTGGAGAAAGTATATATAAGAGAGCTACACAGTAGTTTTGTTGTAATGTAATAGTTGTTGGTCTTCGTGGTGTGTGGCGGTGTGCTTTTTATTATCACTTTAGGTTCATTATATTATATGTGTCTCATGTTGTTCTCTCTTCTAATGAGTAGAGAAAACAGAGAGAAAGAGTCTAATGCTAACTAGCTATGACGCAAAACAAAAAAAAAACACAAACCAATCAACCAATATAGTGCTTTAGTATACATATTGACAACCTACACAATTTACTGTGTCGATTTCTATTTAAGATAATCCAATATTGTGTCTACAATGTTATTAACATAGAGTCAATAAAGGCAAAAGAAAAAAAGTAATTCTGTATTATTCCTATTGGGATTAGATATATATGGTGTAGTTTGTTGCAAATTGAAACATGTTTTGGGAAAAGTATCTCATTTTGTTATAAATTCTTTAGATTTCTGACCACGTATATAAATAAGCGAAAGAAGAAGCAAGGTTAAAGAGAGAGAGAAAGATTTTGTTTGTGTACTTAGCGAAATGATAGAAGATGATATGTATATATAAAATTGTGTGCTTGCAATATCAACTCGTATAATAAATATATGAGACTTTTACTATTTTAGTTAGTTTCTTATACTAGTAGAGCAAACTAAAAAAAGTGCTCTGTAAGCTAGCCATCTCTAGAGAATACTAAAACGACGACGAAGAATCAGATTCCACTGAGAGTTCAACAAGAAGATCTATTACAAATGTACATTCTTTACGAGAGTTGAGTTTGAGTCAAGGAGTAGTATAGCAAACATCATTTCACAACTTTTTTTCCAACTAGCTCGTTAGTTTGATTTAAAGCTAAACCTAAATATATTGATTAGGAAATACTACTTCTGCACTTTTCACTAATAGATTCTTGGAACGTAGATAATATCTCTAGATCTTTATGTCTACATAGAAAAAAGTCACAATAGTATGTTTCTCTTCTACATGTAGAATCACCTGAATTTGAGTTTTACTTTGACGTGAGTTAAAATAAAATGAAATGCTCCCTGGACACAAATTCTAAGTTACATATTGCTTTTGTCATTTTTGTAGTATAAAATGTAGAAAAAGGTTAAGGAAAGTTGACTTTTATGGGACTTTCAGAAATAATTCAAAGAGTTACAAATAGAGATCATATATACATAAGAATGGTCAAATGTTGAATGTCAAATTGGAATATCGATACGTTGTATCAAATTCCACTTGAAGTCGCAGACAGAATACTAAAATTGTTTCAAAACTTTAAAAACTCTAGCTTATGCAATCATAGTGCAGTGTATCAAAATTAAAAAATCCAGAACAGTGTAACATATCTTTTCAAACTACTTGATAGTCAGAACACACAACAATTTGACATTTGATGTTGATGTTTCCCAGCTACAGACAGTCATCGATTTATACATCTATCTACCTATAAGTATATATACTTCGCTTTCCGTTCTCTATAAAGGATTAGATGAGATTAAAATTGTAAGGTATATGTAGTAGTTTATATACATCAATAGTTCTGAACTACTATAGTTCATCCTTGAATGCAATTGACTTTTTTCCTTCCTCATATAAAATTCCATTCACGTTTCATTCCATGTTACCTCTACAATAATATGTCTGGAGTTTAAAAGGTGAAAATTGGATTTTCACATTGAGGATATCGAATTAAAGTTGTAGTGAAAAAAACGTGGAATGCCCAAGAAACGGTGAAAAATGCTTATGAGGATGCAATAGTATTGAAGAATAAAATCAAGTTCCTGGAGAAGTTAAAACAGAAAGTTTATATGAAGAAAAGATGAATAATGTAATAAGAGTTTTAACTCTTATAGGTTATAATGTGTTAAGTAAGTCATGTGTGAATACTTATTAATATACAATAGGGAATCTTTATCATATTTGTTGTAAAAAGATAGTTTACAATCATATAGTGACTTTATTATTTTCTTATTGAACCAATTCTGTGGAAAGAGGTCAAAGAAAGTTTTTAGAAAGTAACTCAATATTCTTCTATTACTTCTAGAAGAATCTATAACAATCTACTTAGATTGGAAGACAACGATTTTTTCTTTTGCCCTGGTCGCCTCATGTATTATTGAGTGAATCTATGTTTTCTTTCTCCACATGACATCAATCCATTTCACGCAGTCAGCCCATTTAGTGTAGTTTTATTTTTTATGGAATTTGAGGGCAATAGGATAAATTCATTTCATACAAAGCTCATCTCATTTCTTCCATGACTAATGCTAAGCCACAAACTAAGTGATCCAAATGACAATTTTTCCTTGTGACAATTATTCAGACTGACAGATTAGTGTAAAGCAATCAACTAGAATTTATCACAAGTGCTACTAACAAAAGCACAAAACTATTTTAGAGAGAGACATTCAATTCACTAAATTGTAAGGTAAAACTATATGTATATTACACTTCTATACGAAGAAATATATAAAACTGTAGGTGAAAGTAACAAACTTGTCTCATTTATTAGCTTCGTGTAGGTAGATTTCGTACTAGAGAGAAAAGCTAAATTATTTTTGCATCATATATTTCTCGTGTGGCCTTGTCGCCATCACTGAACAAGAAAAAACGAACTCAAGGCTGAAGGAAAAAATTTAATAGACAATAATACTACAAGTTTCTAAATTGTTTATGCCATTATTTATATGCTACTCTTTCAAGAAAGAGAAAAGGAGCCATAAGAGAGATTAGTTCGTAGAAATTTTTTTGTCAGATATTGTCTGAAGTGAAAAAAAGTTAAAACAATAGACAATAGCTCTTACACGTGTTGACGTGTAAACTTGACATAAAAGAGTTTTTATTACACTCTTCTGAAAAGAAGAGCTGTTGAAGAGTTATAAGTGCTATTGTCACTCTTGTTCTAGAAGAGCTTAAATTATTATTTTGTTCTTTAGAAGCAGGTTGCAATGTAGGAAAAATAGCTTTAGACTTTGCTATATTTAAAACAATCTTTCCTACTGTTTCTGAGAGTCTTGTGCTATTGATATGACGTCGACAGGTGAAAATGAAGCCAACTAAAATCAAAAGGAAGTAGACCGAAAAAAATCATTTCATATTGTGCATATTTATAGTCAATATAGATATCTAGTAATGTAGTAACAAGTGTCAGAAACATTTATATTGTAGGATGGAGCCCACACGTTTTGAAATTCCTTACGTCTATTTTCACGTCATATGCGTCACTATTATAAAACCTGACTAGTCAATTGAGAATTGTACTAACATTGAAGTAAAAGTTTTTCTAGAAAATTCAATAGGGGTTTCTAATTTATTAAAACGAAGAGAAAAAAGAAGGTAAGATTTAACTCGAAATATAATGTCAAGTGTCCTTGGTGAATTTATCAGCAAGGTACTTTGTCAGACTAACAATTTCTTCTGTAGGAAGGAGGCACTAGAGAAAAACAACTTTTTTTGCCATCGTCTTTTTGTATGCATCTAAAGTAAACGAAGAACCACTTGAGGAGAGTGAGTTTTTAAAAGCTTTGCTCTTTCATGAATGGTCTAGAGGAAAAGGTAAATGTGTCCGTACTACGGGTGGCTTGGTTCCTTTTGTACAAACTTTTCAATGGAAGATGCTCTCCAATAGATCAAGTCTTGGAAAAGGTAAAGGAGATGAAAGCTTATATATATTCAACAACTTTTGTAAATTTTACATTCATGTCTTTTTTGCTACGTCTTTTTTATTTGCATGCTCAACTTCCATTTAAGCGATATTAGATATCTATGTATCGTTGTTAAATCATGGACGCGTGTATAATAGCGTGTAGGAAGATTACAAGAATTATAAAAAAGGTCAATAGGGTCATCAAAGCATTCGTGGTTAGTAAATAATCTGATACAAGTTTGAGTATTTTTTTTCTTGCTTGAAAGCCTTCTTTTATTGAATTTACACGCACAGGAATAAAAGTAGCACACGTCTCTATATAAGCAATCTTTACTATGGATTTACTTTCATTTCCTATGAGGATTTTCTCATGAAAAATTTACTATATATAGTACTCATAAGAAGTCAGAGAGGACAACATTAATTAACTCAATGCCCACTAAGGCTTCTGTACTACTGGTCCAATATCAACACGTAGTCTGTTTATAATATTGCGTCGTATGTTGACTTTCGCACGTGTACAAAGGAAATTAGGTGGTAGTGTCAACATAGTATGATGAAAAACGTTTGTGAGAGAGAGTTACACAAAATACTGAATTTAAATTGAACTGTTTTCTGTCATGCATATATAAAAGGTTAGACTAGAATTTTATACTTCCTATCTCTCAGTTCCACGAAATGAATTATGACTCTCTCTTTCACTACATAAACTACCTTTTTGTTCTTCTCCGGTGAATTGTGAACTGAGCAGAAGAGAGTGAGAGAGAGAAAATGAAGCTAAATCATTGACTCTATATATGACGTAATGTATACCTTTGAATAAAAGAGGAAATTATTATGTAAAGTTATTGTGAAAGGTTATCTTTTAATAAGCTACGTTTCAGCTTTCTGGCTAAAGGCTTCCATTGTTTACAATATAATACTCAAGATCATCCTACACATAAACCATAAGAGACTATAAACTTTGGTTTCTTCCGTGTAGAATAAATCTCAAGTGGTTGAGGCATCTTGTGTCATATGTGATATGGTGGATTATACTCAGAAAATGCTTTCTTCCTCTATGATTCACTTTCACCGTCTTGTCTTTACTTTCACTAACATTTTTATACATACAAAGTTTTTTTTTGTGCGAAAGCTATACAGTAGCTCTCAACTTTAGAAATACAATACAACTATATAGCGAGGAGATACTCATGTTTTTTGAGTCAAGAATTTATAGTGACTTTTCAATATTATTTCACTTCATTTTAATTTTTAAACTTTGAATTTAAAACCTGAAATTACATAAACAACATTGCAGAGGAATTAGATTGAGATGTAGAAGCTGTACTTTGTATTTGGTCAAAATCTTTTACAAAATTAAAATCTGGGATCAAGAAAGCCTGACTATCTCTATAAAAGTTTATATTTATATATATAGCTATACTTTTACTTGACTATATGCTACAATGACAACATATGCTTTAGTGCTTTTAGTAGCTAAAGTGAAACCACATGAAGAAGAAAATATCAATTGATTTTCCGTCATATATTCTTTTTTGCCTCTTTTCTCTTCACTTTCTGAGAAAGGAAACAATCTTTAGGTGGTGGAGTGGCTCATCCTACACTCTTTCCGTTTTTACTCTTTTCATTTTTCTACTGTCTACTTTCACCACACTTTATACTTTGTTCGTTGGCTCTACTTGAAAGTTGAGGCTTCTCTAATGACATATTTATTGTACATAACTATCTTTCCCTACATATATAGAGATCAGATGAATGATGAAAGAGAAATAGTGAAACCTCCCAATACCTTGGAAAACCCAGAAACTTTTTTCTCAAAGACGATTCTCAAAACTTTCCTTCTCTCTATTTATCTGTCTCTAAGAAATGTAGAGCAAACCGATAGTGAATTGAGTTGAGATATATAGTTAGTACATATATATATATTGAAAGAATTGGAATCATTGAGTACAAAGTTGAATACCTCTAGCCTTATATTTCTTCTCTTTTGTCTTCAAGACTTTGGAGATTTTTTCAAGAGTTTGTAATTGCGTCTCTTATTTTCCTTCTCATGAAATGTAATATGTGGTGAGGAAGACGAGACTCAACGCACTCGAATGAAGAAATAATAAATTGTTGTTGTTGTTAAAGTCTTTTCTCTAGTTAAGCTCTCACACAACTCTTCACATAATGATATTTACTATTTGTCAACTTTCTTCTCACCAAAAGTAATTTGAAGTGTAGTATATATAGAAGCAACAACTGTCAGTGATTTGCTTTGCGATTTTACGCTTATCAGAGAAACTTTTTCATCATAATTTGTTTCCTCTTCTTGCAACAACTTCTTCATAGAAGTTCTTTGCCCTCATAAGAAAACAACAAATTAGAACAAGACATATCATATATGAAAGATATGAAAAATACTTGAGGAGAAGAAGATGTAGAAGTACAACAATAAGAGAATAAACTTTGCAAATAAACAAGAAGAGTGAGAGAGTAATCTTTAGAGAAGTTGTAGACAAAAAAGAAAATTCTTTCCTTTCCAAGAATTTGGAGCTAGAGAGAGAGAAAACTTTCAATTTACTCCACACTAAATAACTCTTATCCTTCCTGTGCAGTAGAGATATTTGCTTGTCATAAATCTTTTTTGATTTAGTAGTATCGCCTTGCTACACATGANTGTGCAGTAGAGATATTTGCTTGTCATAAATCTTTTTTGATTTAGTAGTATCGCCTTGCTACACATGAAGAAATAACAACAAATATAGTCTATTGAAAAGTAGCTGTAGAGTATTTTGTATAAAAAGTAAATACTCCAAGTTGAGAGAGAAGGTCATATAAAATTGCACAGTCATAATTCATGACATGGTTCCTATTTGTTTTGTTGTAGGTGTAGAAAGAGAGAGAGAGAGAGTATCAGCAAATGGCATAAAAAAGAAGAAGAGACTTTTTAGTAAAGTAACAAAAAAACTATTGCGGTAAACGACTATGTAACTCTATATATAAATGTAATGCAATGCCAAAATGCAATAAAGAAGCCAAGGTCAGTAAATAAATAACAGATACACAGGATATCTATGAAAGTCCATAAAAAAAGCAAGTGTACGAGTAGCACTAAAAGGACTAAATGAGTCGACAAGAGAGAAAAAAGGTCAAGCCACAGTGAAGCTTGTGAAGTAATCTTTTTGATGCTTTTTCGACAACTAACCCGAAAAGGCTTTTTATTTTTGACAACATTTTATGACAGGGGCATAATAGTGAAATTACGCCTGTCATAATATTGTTTTCATGCTCGAAATCAAAATACTAATGGAAAAATCTATAATAAGAGATTCGTCGTAGAAAATCCTATTAGATCTTTTGATATTTATAGATATTTTATTACCATATTTTATTTGTAGTGTGACAAACAAAATAATAAAAATTTTAGAATATGAACTAAATTAATTTTCTTTTTATGTAGGTATACAATAAAATAGAACAGATGGAAGTGACAGCATTATACTAATAAATGAAGAGAGTCTTATATATACATAGTTTTCGTTTAATTAGTTTCTTTTCAAAGAATTCTCTGCTAATAAGATTGTTTGCTTATGTGATATATTATAGTAAAGATGACAGGGTAAAGTAAAAGATAATGATATATCAAGTCTAATCTCCTGTCATTTAGATTACAAGACAACTCAATGATATACATAAGCACGACTCGGCCCACTTTTCATACTACAGCAAATCTTTTGCTATTATTATTATTTGAGATTCTTCTTCATCTTCTCTCCTCGTGTCTCTGCTCTATTGTTGAGAAACTTTGCGATACAATACATTGGGTCATACTACTACAACATATGTCTAAAATGCCCATAATAAAATATATATAGTTGACAATAAACATTTTCATTTCATATCAAAATTCTTTTCTCAATGCTACAGTTGTTGTTGCACTCTCATTGAATTGATGTTGCTTTGGCCTATCTCAACCTACACTTGTTGTAAATTTGTAAAAATGTCATGTGAAATTTATTATGGTATGTCATCAACGAAAAAACTCTTTCTCATTCTTATTTGTTGCCAACATGTTGTCAAACGCTGTCTCCTTTCTACAATGTAGTTTATGTGACACTTTTTTCGTGCACGAGTACATGATCACGCTCGAAAATAAATTGTGAAATTCATCATTGTATATGAAAATCAAAAGGTCATATGAGAACCTCCACTAACATATATCTTATATAGTAATAGAAAAATATAACGAGCAAATGTAAATTATTTATAATATATATATGCTCATGTTGGAGTGAGTGATTATCTGCAAAACATGCTTGTTAGTTGTCACTCAAAAGAAAAACTAACTTTCGGTGTGGGAGCAGCAACACTTTTATTCATATATTGTATTTCAAACCAGTTTTCAATTAAATTATCCGAATTGTTTCATGGTTCATCACTTATTGCCCTACTAAAATAGAAATAAATCAAAACATAAAATCAATTGCAAATCCTATATAAGAAGCTATCAAAATCATCCCATCATAATATTTCCTTCAACTCTATAAAACAAGTGCAACAAGAAATAAATCAATCACACATGCTTCAGTAGTTTGACATGTTAAGAAATTAATTTTTCAAAAGAGATTCCTATCGTATTTCGCCTTGAGAGAAAAATAACAACTTGTTGTTCAAACTATTGCAAACTGAGCCAAAGATGAAATTTGATCAAAAACAAGATCCACATTATAAAGTCACTTAAGAGAAAAAAGTCTAATTGGACAAATAAGCTGATTAATTCGTTTTTGTTTTATCGCACAATTTTATGACTTTTGAGTATTGTTGTTGTTCCCTTTCTGTCTACTAAATGTAATATATACATAACACATGCATACTGATTAGCCATTAAATATCACAAAACATCAGTTATTCATTAAAAACTCATTCATCAAACTCTCAATAACTTAAATGTCTAGGAATACTAATGTCACATAAAATACTATTTGAGAAAGAAAGATAACGAGATATAAATTCACTGTGCTCATATATTCTCCATATGCCATTTGACTTGTCAAGCTAACGACATGAGACAACGATAAAAGTAATAAAATTCAGCAATAAACAGCATCAATAGAGTGTTCAAAGAGGTTCATAAAACTCATTTAGCCTCACTATAACTACATTTCATTGTGTAAACTTAATTGCAACCTTTAATTAATGAGCTCTATGCTCTTTAGCTAAAATATTCCACAAGCACAAAAAGGCGAAGAAAAATTACAATAAAAATACCAAAAGGAAAGGAAAATATCAATATTAGTATTTTGCTTCATTGATGATAATGGATGAGAGATGATATCAATCGCAATTGCAATGAGACAAGGTCTTAATGATACTTGCAAATGAATTCTATACAGCTCTTTTAATGACATATAGTCCTCATCACACACAATGGAATAGTCATGTTTCTCTCCGATTCTACATTTGTGTCACTCTTTCCTCCTTTTGATATCTTGTTTATATATGCAAAGAGACCAAACCAGTTTTTTTTTCTCAAGTTACTCTCTCTGTCTTCTCTACTCTGTTGAGAGAGTGTCAGTGTCACTCTTTTCCATTATCACAATTTCAACAATTGTCACCAATGTTGTGTTACAAAGTCAAAAGCTAGGTCATCTCATCTAACTAAATACAATCATACACACATAGTCATCGCGTGTTCACAAACCATGTTGACGACATGTTATTGTGAAAAAGCTTTAGAGATTTTTTGGGCAACTCAACTTTGTCCACTGACTGACAGTCAGAAGCGGATTAATATTTACTTACTTTGCATTAAAATCCTTTAGCAGCTTCCTCACTTCACATTGTGTCATTCTCTCATGCGTAGGCTGTGTGTGGCTTTTATCTTCCAATCTCTGCAATAGAAAATGTGGTATTGCCTTTATATATTGCCAAAGAATATTGAATGATGTACTAAAACGTATGAAAAACTTACTGGAGCAGAAAAGTACACAGCACTATTTATTGGTTTTTTACTCAAAAGTTCAGTTCAATTTTAATGCACAAAAAAGTTGAGAAATGTCAGGAAGGGAAATATATAGTACAAAGTTGTTGAGAAGTAAATAATAAAATATTTAAGCTACGTCCATGTCAACTCACTCACTACCATTAAAAGA
>VCNE01003825.1:0-10332 GCA_009869805.1 Oncopodura yosiiana | reverse complement strand
ACTCTAATGCATAAATAAGTAATGAGAGTATACAGAGAGTAAAAAGTAAATCAATTTTGAATAGAAATGACATTAGCATATTTTCTTATATATAGTTTGTATTATACTTTGAGCTTTCTATAACGTTTATTATATATACACCCACAAACCAAAAAATAAATGAAGTACCATATCAAAGAAAAATGAGTTCCAAAATACAATTTTCTCCTTCTCATGAAATTTTTTATTTTAATTTTCTTCCTCGTCCAAAAAAATACAAAGTCAAGTGACTAGTAATATTTCAATGTGATTTCCCATATTTGTTCACTATACAACATTAAATCTAATGGAATATAAAAGTATGTGTGGCCTTTTGTGTCACACAGAGAAAAAGTATTTGACTTGCATATATATATCTATGTACGCTGCACTCGCTTTTTGACAACTTTTCTCAAGGTGATTTTTTTGATTTTTCACATTCTACTTAGATGTATAAACAGCTCATGCTGTGTTGTACTCGTACTGCATTATACATATATACACATTTGTGGTTGACGACGACAAGAGAAAATGGAGAAAGTGAGAGCAACTTTCACCAAATAGAATAATGCCCTACTCTTCTTTTGTCAAAGGAAAAAAAAACTTGGAAACGACAACGAAAAGAGAATTCTATGTTTGTGTGTACTCTGTACGTAAAGGATTGAAATAAGAACGACTATAGAAAGAAAAAAGTGTAGAATATAAAAAGAGCATCAAAAATCCCGTACTCCCATACAAAACTCGTTATTCTCCCCTTTTTCATTCATGAATAATTTTGGTATAATAATGCCCTGGAGCGAACTTGAGTCTCTGTGAGAGAGTTTTCTTTTTTTTGCTTACACATTACGTTAGTATACTCTGTATAGAGTGTAGAGTACATTATATATTGCGGTGAAAAAGAGACGGGCTTTGATTTGACGACTATATATATATATGTGATAGCAAGAGAGCAAGAGTGAAAGATGAATACACTTCAAACTACAAGGTTTTCTTAAACTAGTTTTTTCTAATCTCTTTTATATAGAAAAAAACCTGCATAAGATATGAAGATAAAGTATACAGGAAATGTACTTTACTTTCACCTTTTCTTTCATCACTCTTATGACTTTCTCAAACAAACTGTCCATATAAAACTTCCTGTGATCCGGATCTCTCTTTTTTTCTTGAGATAAATGTAACATGACATGACATGAAATAAATGTAATATGATAATCTCTTCATAAAAATAATCTGTTCAAAATGTAATTTTCTTTTTTTTATTGTATAGTGTGTACGATAGGTAATAGATAAATTTTTTTTGTGGTAAGGTGACAATTTAGTTTGTGGAAATTGAGTTTATTGTCGTCATAATGTATATTGCCATCAGCGCTCAATTCATCTGATCGATTTTTAAAAGCTTGATTGATATTAGCTGACTTTCTCAAACAAACTGTCCATATAAAACTTCCTGTGATCCGGATCTCTCATTTTTTCTTGAGATATATGTAACATGACATGACATGAAATAAATGTAATATGATAATCTCTTCATAAAAATAATCTGTTCAAAATGTAATTTTCTTTTTTTATTGTATAGTGTGTATGATAGGTAATAGATAAATTTTTTCTGTGGTAAGGTGACAATTTAGTTTGTGGAAATTGAGTTTATTGTCGTCATAATGTATATTGCCATCAGCGCTCAATTCATCTGATCGATTTTTAAAAGCTTGATTGATATTAGCATCAGAAATATATATAGAAAAATATATGACGGTATTCTTATATGTATAGGAATCAACATTGTAAAATTACCATATAGATCTGAGACTGAATAGGTTGTCGTTGTATATTATTAAAGCAGAATTCAGAAGAGCAACAGAAATAATGAGGGTAGGGGATATATATAGAGAGAGAGTCTGAATTTGGAATACACTTGAATCCCTCCTGTAACAAATTGCTATCATAATCAAAGTCACTCTTGGATAAGTCACAATGATCCATCAATCTACTTCATACTCTACGCCTAGTACAATAATAATCTAAGCTCCATACAAGAAATCAAGTATTTAGTCGATTCTCTACAGTAGAGTGCTGAGCACCAACTTCATTTACTAGAGACGTTGACTCATTCTTTGAGCACAGATGCAATAAATATAAAAAACCCAAAAGAATTTTTTTCGGGTTTTTTATAAATCATCCAGAATACTTTAGCAAAGTTCAAATATTAATAAAAAAGGTCCGGAATAAATAATAGTGGTCAAACTTTTTTTTTGTGGTTTGGGCGTATTGTAATAGGAAATGTAGAAGAGAAATTTAAGATGTCTCATTGCCATAAACAGAGTAATAATGTCCCTCTCGTGTATTGTTCTCCATGGTCAGAAAGAGAATAAGACGGAAAGAGCTATATAAGACTACTGGATCTATATATAGAAGCATTTATTAGGGATGAGAGAGAGAGATAGAAGAGAGATCATCATGAGAAGAATCATGAGTCGATGACTCAACCTAAAACACGTCCTAAAAGGCAAAAGAGAGAAAGAGTATAAAATTCTCTCTCTCTTTTCTCCCCTTGTCTTTTCTCCTGTAGTAGAGTTTGAAACGGTTTGTATTAATATATAATGTATTCAGTAAGTAAGAAAGCCAAGGGCGAAACCAAAATTCTCTCACCCTCTCACAATCAGTCTTTTCGTCTTACATTCTCATCATAAGCATATCTATGATAAATGTAGGATTATTTTGAGAATATACATCATGCTTTATGATTAAAGCAATGCTTCTGGGAGTCAAAATAAGTCTCGCTCAGAGTCTCAACATTATACATATTTTACATTACTTTACTTCTGATTCCACTAAATAAATACATTAAGTCGACGCATTTCATAACTTCACTTTTTTGATCTTTGAATCTGTAAGAGAGAGAGAGACAAAATGTCAAGATATATTTGTATGGCATAACTTATTTACCACTTGCTTTCTCTCTAGCCTCTAAAAATAAAAAGGCAGTGTGAATAACAAGTATATGGGTAATAAAGAAATCACGAATGAGGGTTGTTGTACTTTCTTTACACTAGAAAAGTCTCTCTTTTCATAGAGTAGTAAAAGTCAAAGTGAGAGAAGAAGGCGTACAACATTTCATTAATTATGTGTAATAATGGTCTCTGTGGTTTTGCTTGGCTGTTGCATCGACACAGCTATAGAAGAAGAGAGAAAAGAGCAAGTGGAATTTTAAATGAGTCGTCTAAATTAAATGTTGCTTCATCACTACAAACAAGTTCATAAACAAGCAAGCCAAGCCACATAGAATTTCATTAATTATGTGTAATAATGGTCTCTGTGGTTTTGCTTGGCTGTTGCATCAACACAGCTATAGAAGAAGAGAGAAAAGAGCAAGTGGAATTTTAAATGAGTCGTCTAAATTAAATGTTGCTTCATCACTACAAACAAGTTCATAAACAAGCAAGCTAAGCCACATAGAAAAGAGATCAACAAGAGAGTACAACACTATAGTAAGATTTCTGGTGATATTCAACAATTTGTGGTTTCTTCTTACAAATGTCTTCTAAGCATCTAAGACGTTCTTCTTTTTAACCAATACAACAGTATAGAGTGCAGATTTATCTCTGGTTCTTCTCTGAACCAATTTTTCTTTTCTTCTGNGTTCTTCTCTGAACCAATTTTTCTTTTCTTCTGTAGGTAGCAAAAGGTTTTTAAACTTTGCTTTTTTGGCCAATGCACACATGTTGATGTAAAGCTAGGAGATCTTCTTAAAAACTAAAACCTCACTTGGAAAAAGGAGAAGTATAGTAAACTTTTTAGCAAAAGGAAAAACATCATCGCATTGCTGGTAGTAGTCGCATGAAAAGTCAAACATGTTTTCTCTTTCATCTTCTTTACTCACTTACTTTACTGACTTACTTTTCTTTTCTCTCCACTTTTCTACAAATGTTGCACACGGTTCTAGACGAGAAAAGCAGAAGAAGATAAGTAGCATTTTCTTTTTCACAACTTGATGTACTACAAGAAGTGAACAACGGAGCAGAACGAGCTATATAGTGAAAAAGCCACTAGAAAATACCTTTTCATCCACAATACCGCTATATCATCTCTTCAATAGAAAAGTACATAGAGAAATACAATGGAATATATTTGTGGAATTTTTAGAATGATATGGTTGTGTGTTGTAAGTCTAAGATGCTTCAATCAACTTTTATCCTTTCTTACTACTCACTCATCTTTCTTATTCCTTCTTAAAGGAGCATCAACACGAAAAAGAGAAAAGAATAGAGAAAGTGAGAGAGAAAGTATTAGCAGAGCACAAGAGCTACTACCTTTTTATTTCTTTCATCTTTTTTCTTTTGCACTTTTCTTTTCTGGTGATAAGATGATGATGATAATATCAGGATATTTTCTCTCTGTTGTGTTATGTCGAAACAACATTCTTTCTTTTGTAGGTTGATAGCTAATCACAGAGTATTTTAATCTATCTAGTTTATCTCACTAGCAAAAAAAATGGAAAGAGAGAAAGCAATGAAATCATTTAATACTTTATGTCGAACGTGATAAGAGTATTGTAGAACATGGTGTTATTTTTATTTCCTTTCATTACGAGGATACACGTAGGATGTCGAAATCTATAAAACGTTCTTTTAATAGAGCGTGATGTGATGTTTGTTCTGTGTATCATTTGATAAAAAAACATGTTGGGTAGACAGAAGGTATAAATGGCTTTATGACATTTTTCCTGATGTGACGGCTTTTTCCGATTTCCGACACAACACAACTCAACACTATATATCAAGCTAGAAAAAAGGAAACAGAGTTTCAGAATGCAGTCTTATCACACAAAAATGCTACAGAAGAATATAAGATGCTGCAGGGAGAAAGTAATATAGAGACATCAATAATAATTGTATCAAACTTTGAGAAGACGAAAAAGACTTTATATAATAAGTAGAACACACACTATATATTATATAACAAGAAGTACAGCAAAAGTTTGTCGATAGATTGATAGAAAGTGACATATGACGTATGTTTCTTGTATACAATATGTAGTACATTATATAGCAAATGAGAAAAATTTATTTGTAGCTCAAAGGAAGGAAATAGGCTAGGAGTATATATATATGAAGAAAAGTTACTTTCTGTCTTCATTATATAATGTTTTGCATTGTGGCCATTAGAAGAAGAAAAGTTGAGAGGAGTGAACTTGGAAAAAAGATTTTTTTTTGCTAATGTGGCTCTTTTCTTCTTTAAGTTTCTTGGCTTGGGTCAGTTTCAGTAGTGCGTAGGATTTTCTCAAACAAAAAAAGTTTTAGAAAAATAAAAGGATGAACGCAAGGAAAGAAACATACATTTATAAAAATGTATTATGCTCATAGAAAACATGAAACATATGTAAGAGAAATGAGTGGCAACAACACAATAGAAGAAAAAGAAGATGCTTCACCCACACAACTTTTCTAACTCACTCCTTACACACACTACTACAGATCATATATATGTATAGAAAAGTCATAGTAATTGTAGCCAGAGAACCACTCTACTCTACTACTTTTCCAAAAAGGAAAGAAAAAGAGAAACGTCCTACATCTAAAAGGAAAAGACTACACAACTAGATTGCAAATGGACACTAACCCGAGAATAATCTTTTTCTCTCTCAATGGGAAATGAGCCTTTTAGACTCCATCCTTTTCCCTCTGTTTTTCTACAGGAAATTGCTCTTTATTTTTATGTTTCTCTCTCTCTCTTTCTTACGTCTTCTTTGGGTGAGTAAAGTCACACTAGACAAAATCTAGAGGTAGTGTAGTGCAGAAAATGAGACGTTTTGTTGTAACTTTTTCTTATATTTTGCCCATTTAAAAAGTGACTTGAACAAGTGAACAATACTTCTTTTTCCGGTTGTTTTTGATATACTACAACAACAACAACTTATCTCAACTTATATTTTGTAGGCCAAGAAAGCAATGCGGCATAAACGCTATTTGTGTCAAACGATAGGAAATTGATACTTTTATGATCTGCTTGCCAAAGACTACGACAGTTGCAATTAGGGAATACAGAACAAGACATTAGTTGGATTATATGTGCATTTAATGTTGCATTTCCACCAAATAAAATTCTTCATTGCAACACCTATGTTGCAAAATCCTTGAACTACTTTCAACCCTTAAGTAGCAGAAACTCTAATAAAATAGACTATGAAAATAAAAAAGAATCTATATAGGCATGATGATGAATAACATTAAAAAATTCATGTAAACTGTTAGTATACGTAGAAAGCTGAAAAACAAGGTTGAGTGAAGAGACAGAGAGAGAGTTGAAATTATAATATTTTCACGGTATGTTTGACATGGACGAGTTTAGTTTTGGTTGAGTTGCTCAAGTTTTCCTCCTGGGAAAAATAACTGTAGATGTTGATGTTGTTGATGTCAGTTGAGTAGAATCAGTTGAAAATGTTTACTATGAAGAGTTTCTACTACTTATATGTGCCCGTAATCTGTTATTCTAACATGAAGATTGCTACAACAAGTCAAGAGAGAAAGTTGGCGTTGCCACTGAGCACTTTTGTGAGTTGCTTTTTAGCTGTTGCTGTCGGCAAACCTTATGATGATATGGATATTGCATAAGCTACTAAATATAATAGTAGTGTAGGAGTATAAATGGTAAAGTAGTTTCAAAGTAGTCAAGAGGGGAAATGCTATGTTACAGCTCACAAAACAAGGAAATTATTCATAACTTGATTAGCGTAATTATACACCTGACAAATTGCATAATAGTTTTGGCTTATGTCTCTCTTCCTTTGCACGTCATTTATTTTCATGTTAGTTCTATGCTTTATTATGCGTAGATGTCAAAACACTAAGGAAAAATTTTATTCAATAGTAATTAAATATTTGTCAAGTTTATTTGAAGAAAGAAATGTCATCCAAAGTTTTTTTGCTATAGAGTCTTATCTATAAACTCTTGAGCTTGACTTTGTAATCTTTTTGTAATAGCGATGTAACTTGAGATCAGAGATTTTTCTTTTCTACTGCACTTTTTGTGACTCTTGAATTTTGTTCGTCAACTCTAATATTGAAAAGTACATCAAATGCATAGTAGACACATTTCCCCTCGTTTTTTCCAAGCGGCTGCTACTCTTTAATTGGAAGCAGAGTAACGATGCGAATTTAATGTGACGACAAAGAATTTCACCCCTATACAAGTTCCTCTTCCTGACTTTTCTCTTATATGCATTCCTCTCTAGAAATCTTTCTGTACGATGATTCAAGAGTTTTGTGTGATGCGACAACCAATGCCAAACAACTATCAGCACAGAAATCTTGTCGACTACTTGAATGTTGTACCAATTTGTTATTATCAGGATTGCTATGCATTTTACTACTACTTCTATAAGTAGTAGAAATCATTATTTGAGTCTGTTCACTCTCTCTAAGAGAGGAGAAGATATATACACAAGTAAGAGTCAGGAAGGAAGAAGACAACAATCGATCGATTTTCCTTTAGCTTTCACAATCACACACACAGTACAGTGACTATACAGTGAGCATATAAAGGCTTTTGATAGTTGACACATTTTGGAAATTTTGCCAAAAAAGGTTAAATTGAGATTTGTCTCTGGTACACTATTGGTACATTATTGGCAATCTTTAAGAATTTTATGTGTTCTGAAATTGTCGTCCTCTTGTAGTGATGAGATTTTTTTCTTCTAGAGAAGATACCTATTATACTTTTTTTTGCTTTTCGATGCTCAATGCTTTTAGGTTCATTTTTCGTCTTAGAAAGCAGTTGACATTCATTTCATTTGCCATATGAGCATTATCTCTTCAAGGAAATATCTCGTAAATAACTTAATAGATAGATTTATGAGAAATCCATTTTATTATTTTAATATTAGTATAAGTTCCTATCTTTTTGTTTACCTTAGGATAGATTTAAACAAATCGTAGATCAGAAATGCTTATGCTATACCATTTTAATTTACTAAATTCAAGGGATGTAAAATAAATATAACACTGTGTAAATATAGTTTGTATATCAAAATCGTGTTTAATTCATTTTATTACAATATCTGGTTCCTTATTTCTCAACTACATAATATATAAATTATCTAAAAGTATTTAAATCATATGAGCATTATCTCTTCAAGGAAATATCTCGTAAATAACTTAATAGATAGATTTATGAGAAATCCATTTTATTATTTTAATATTAGTATAAGTTCCTATCTTCTTGTTTACCTTAGAATAGATTTAAACAAATCGTGTATCAGAAATGCTGATGCTATACCATTTTAATTTACTAAATTCAAGGGATGTAAAATAAATATAACCCTGTGTAAATATAGTTTGTATATCAAAATCGTGTTTAATTCATTTTATTACAATATCTGGTTCCTTATTTCTCAACTACATAATATATAAATTATCTAAAAGTATTTAAAGATTATTAACAAAAATCTGAAACTCTCTCCTAAATCTGTACTCTTTATTAGCGAAATTAATTTACTGGTTAATATTTTTAAATAGTTATACAGACAAGAAGCTAATAATAAATCTACAGTAATTAAATCTAAATAGTCATTTTAGTTTTTTTTTAGTTTTTACAATTAAATATAAAAATTAGTAAAGTCATAAAAAGTATAAATTATTTCGATTTTGTATGATACTCCATTATAAACTTCTCCATATCATATTCCAAAGTTGGAGTGGAATACACAGCTCCTCTTAAAATTTCACTATTTGAAAGAGATTTTGTCATACTAACAGTCCAAATCAATTCATCCTAATCAAACAAAAACCAACAGCATTATTATCATATTATTAAATGCTAAACATTTTCTAAACTTACTTTTTCTAATGGAGTTTCAATACGTTCAGCACGAATGAATGTAACATCAAATTCCAAGTCAAAAGTAAGATAGTCAAAATATGCTTGAATATTATGGACCCAAACGTTATCCTCTCCAACTGATTTAATGAGTTCTAGACATTCTTCAGAAAAATTCAATTTGGCCAAAATTGCTTCCCCTTCTGGTACCATTGCCAATTCTTTACGTAGATAGCGGAGTCTTTTCACTTTGAAACGTTTAACGTCACCATAATCCACTAGTCGAACCTATAGCAAATAAATATTTTAAAATATGAATGTTATTATTATTCAGAAAAATAAGTAGCCACCTTGTATTTTCCATAATCTCCATTATCCAAAACAACTCCTCGATGCCATTCACCTCGAAAATTAGCAACAACATAAGTTCCAGGACACAATTCTTCTTCTGTTGGACAAGCATGTTTAAGAGGAAGTTCGTTTTTCTTAAGACTTGGATCATATCTCATTCTATATGCATAAATGAGTTAAAATCTAATTAGTATCAAAACTTGACTCATTAATATCCATGAAAAATATACTTACTGAATCAATTTTTGAAAATTTTCTAGATTGCCCCAATTGTCCAAACTATTTAAATTGAACTTCAATGGATTGAAAATTTGTCCAAAAACACATTTCATTTTCTCTTGTGGTTGAATTCTATCACTAACATAGAGAAACAATGGATCATTGACATCACAAAAAAAGAATTTCTTTTCACCAATTAAAGGAATTTGTGGTTTATAATAAATCATTCCCATAGGTGGAATACGAGATGTAGAAGAACTTGGTTGCTCATCAGTTTGCTGCTTCTCTTCTTCTTCTTCATCTTCTTTTGATTGTTGTTGTGTCTTCTCATTTTTTGTTGGACGTTTGAATAAAATTTCTTGTTTCACAAGCACATCTTCATCTGAAGAATCAGAAAAATTTGATGATTTATTATTTACTGACCTATGTTTAGTCAATTTCTTCTTTCTCACTACAATTGTTTGAAATACAGTGGACTCTGATGAATCAGAAGAATCTGTTGATGTCCATGACAGTCTTCGGCCAAGAGGATTTGGCTCTAATATTGGTTTTTGATCACACCATGGATATTTTCGATATGCTGGTGGTTCAGACATGATGACAGATGATGAACTAATTTGTGATTTAATGTCTTGAGAGTATTTGAGTGAGCAACTGTGAGTTTAATTAAAGAATTTTGAAAATTCGGACACTTGCGGATGTTGACTGTATGAGAGATGGAGAGACAATGTCAAACTTTCTTTTCTTGATGGCCGCTTGGCGTCTTCTCAATAAAATGGAGGGATGATGAATTATTGCCATTTTCAGCGATCTTGAAGGTTATTCTTAGCATTAGTTTGCAAAAGGGTACAAGATTTTCTGTTCTCGTCTTGGTTCATAGGTCACTTATAAAAATTTGGCATTTGAAACTCACATTAGAATAAATACGAAACA
>VCNE01003823.1:0-14453 GCA_009869805.1 Oncopodura yosiiana | reverse complement strand
TGTACAAATGTATCATTTCTTGTCAAGCATGAAACACATTTTTGAGCTTATTGGATTTTGTCTAGGAAATACTTATGCCTACTACACGTAACCTGTAATATTGCTCTGGAATCTTGATTTAACGCTCTATGACTTTTACTATTCAACTTGTGGAGCTTCAAGCTTTCAACATCAATCTAGAACATATTTCAGCAGAGAGAGAGAGAGAGAATTATACAAATGTAAATGTTATTTTTTCTCGATTACATACATATATACTACTGTACTAGTTCAATATACAATTGTTAGATATCAGATGGATATTATCACAAAATGTTATTGTTGCGTGTGACGTGACAAAAATCCTTGTGTAACTAAAGGTTTAACTAAAGTACACAAAACTTTCTCTCTCCCACATACTAAAAGTAATAAAAGTGTATAAAAGCTTACATTTATTTTATATTACTAAAAAACGACATAACTTGTGTATAGCATCAGATATGACATCATAAATGTAAAAGGCAGAGTAAAAACATAATCGGAGGCTAAAGTTATACTATAGTCAAATGTAAGTGAAAGTGTATAGAAATTTTGAGTACAGAAAAGAGATCATATATATATGAAAAATAAAGGCAATGAAGTATAGTCATATTATTTTTGCTGAAAGTGTATATAATAGTATATAACTTGCTATATATGTAGCTCTTTGGAAAAATTATATTTAAACCTTTCATTCACTGATATTCACTCTAGCAGACACAAATTCTGCACGCAATACTCAAGTCAGAACTCACAGGGCTACTCTCAAATTTGTCAAAACTAACATTATATATAAAGCCCATATTCACTTTCTATTCTGGGTAATATTTAATATAAATAGTGGTGTGCATTTGAATTTATTATTCAATATTGAGAAAAAGATAGATTCTATGGACAAGAAGAAATATTAGTGAGTGAAAGCAGAGCACAGCAGGCTATCCTATTTCTTACCTACCAGTAAGTAGCTTTCTCTCTCTCAGGTGTAAAAGCATTGGGTTGTTTTCTTAACAATATTTCTTATGCAAAATATATAGTAAAATTGCATTAGACTATATAACCTTCTTTCAGTATTCACGTCATAATATAATCCAAAGAGTGCATGTGATATGTGTCAGACTTACTAAAGTGCTTTGCACGATAGTAACCTACATTTAGAATTTACACTCTTTTCTATATGCCTGCTGCCATGTCATGTTATAAACTAGAGAGAGCGAGAGGTTTTTTTATATTATATCTGTATGCACAAGAAAAAGTAAAGTGTAATACTCTTCTCACAGTTTGATCCTTTCAATCAATGGCTTTGGAATTTTATGATACCCTCGTGTCTAGTGTAGAAGCAGTTTCTTCATGCATATCATATTGAGCTTTACTCTCTTTACCTTTAAGAAAGTATCCCTTCTTAGAGAACGACGTTTTATGCTCTCATGCTGATGCACAATCATTATTGTACAGCCCATGTAGTATTCCATACTAGGATATGCAGAAGAAAATAGAGTTTCTATATGACCACCAGGCTCTAGCAACACCCAAGGCACATATATTATGTATCATGTATATCGGTCAAACAAGAAGCTAGAGAAACAGTAGGATTCTGAAATTTATCAGTTTTGTGCATCAGGGAAAATAACAAGGCTACACGTGTATCGGCATTACACGAGCTACTAAAAATTGCAAGACTCGTTTAACTGAAATTAAAATTTATTCAATCTCTTGATAGGTAATAAGTTATTTACTCTTGAGTCTTGACACTGACTTTTATCAGCATAAAATTGAATTCAACAATGCACTTCCTAAATATTTTACATTCCACATTTTATTCATTTCTTCATTTTGAGACTAAAGAAATATTTTTGTAAAGGAGTAGAAAAATGTTGAAAACTGACAGAGTTGACAACCATGTATGAAATATGAAATATGCATCCTTAAGGAGTTGTGTGCATTTTATGTAAATCTCAAAATACGTTGAAATATGTGTGTTGAGGAGAAAAGAGAAAACTTGGTTGCATTACATATAGAGTCTTTCTCTCAACTATTTTTGACTATGGCTCATATTTTACTGTGTAGTGAAAGCTGAAAGAAAAAGTCTTTTTTGGAGAAAGCCATGGCCTGACATACAAAAGCTATGATGCAGTCTATGTTTTAGAGAAAAGTATTAAACTAGAGCACAAATAAAGAGAAGTGTTCCATGTACTACACACACGTATAGTATATAGAGTCTTTAGAAGAAAAAAACAAGAAGGGGAGAGATAGTTCAATGCTTCTTGTTAAAAGAAAAAATGCTCTCAAAGGAGTTGAGTCAAATGCATAAGAGAGAGAAAAAACGACCCGGAGTAACCTGAGACTTTACTATTTTCCGGTTAAGTTCATATACGTTTATGTAGGTTAAGGAGCTGTTGCAGCAAATTATTCTATGCATGGAAAAATTTGTTCTCTTTTTCTTTACACTGTACACACATTGGATAATAAGATAAATACGTTGTAATATTGTATCCGATTTCTATATACTACTATATATAGCCGTTATCAGTAGGCGACACCTTCAAGAAAAATAATGTTGACAAAAGCTAGTATAGCACACAAACATTTACTCTAATAATATTTATCGTAGCCTCGCAGTCCATAAAAAGGACTGTGATGGGTGTATTGTGCAATCAATAGAAACTATGAACCGAAACACGAGACAGAATGATAAATGATTGATTTTTGAACAGACACTTGCAATACTAAATATAGAGAACTTTACTACTACATGTGAAATATAATATGAGAATAAAATATAAAGGTTGAGGTCATCAATATCAGTGATAAATACCTCCATAAGAAAAGGAAGCATTGAGTCAGATATATTTCTTGAGAAATTCTCTCACCAGAAAGATAAATGAGAGCATTCCTCAACTATCAAAATGTGTTATAGGAAAAGACGAGAAATATTCTTTTTCTGGAAAAAGGATTATCATCTACACACAACTGCCACGAGTTCTTCTTATTCTGTATTCAAGGTGTTGGTTTATTTCTTAAGCTAAAAAAGAATATAAGGGTGTGTCNCACACAACTGCCACGAGTTCTTCTTATTCTGTATTCAAGGTGTTGGTTTATTTCTTAAGCTAAAAAAGAATATAAGGGTGTGTCATCTGATGTCAAGAGGACTATCTAGTAGAAACTTCTTAGTAGCAAGAGTAAAGCAATGTAAGGTGATATTTTTTTCCACTTGTATTTTGACAAACTTTTTTTGATGAAAAAATATGTGGATGTCGTCAGATGCGGTGGTAGATTTATTTATACGTTTTTTCTTCTTCTTGAACATGAAACATTCACTGCATAGAAGTCGTTAAGACTCTTCTACTTGTTCTTAAGTATTCTACAGAGAAAGAGAGAGTAGACAGTTGGTGACAGTTTAGTTTCTCTCTTCGTACATTTTGATACTATTTTTAAGCACTTGTGAAACTTTTCAAGTACAGTCAACTCGTATATTTCATTTCATGCGAGAATGTAGTTTATATGTATGGTTACTCAATCTCACGCAATATAAAATAAGAATCATATGAATTTTTTCTCTCTTCTCCTGTCTCTTGTTAGGAATTTAGATAGAGAAAAAACTTTTTTTCTACAAAACTTTGGATAAGGAAGAGAAAAAGTAGAAAGAAAGTCTTGTGTGGTGAAAGTTATTTGTTAAAAAGTGAATATGAATACCTTCACTATACACTACAAATAGTTAGTTTGATTCTCGCTTTGCCTTAGTACATTACTTGTAGAGGAAGTTCATGTTGTAAAGCCAATCAGATTGTGGAAATGATTTATTCTTCTAGACGAGATGTATCTTTCTCTCTACTGTGTAATGTAGTGAGCTATGACTATTGAATTGAAACTATCATTGCGTGCGACCTTTTCATTACATCTCTTCCACACGCATCATTTTTTTGCTGACTATGGGTGTTGACTACACCATAAATTGTATTTTAGATACAAGAGGCTCTACACACTAAATGTACAGAGTTTTGTGCAACCTTGCACATTCAATATTTTACACTTCTTCAGACTCTTGGCCAAAGACTCAGACTGAGAGTATATTTACTTAGTACACTTGATATTTTAACTGCCCATATGTCAAAGGAGCAACCAAAGTGTTCTTAGTATATGTTGTTGTGTCTGATGAAAAAAATCCTTTTGAGAGAAATACTAACAGAAAAGTGAAAAGTGTACTACTACAAGTATTTACTACACGCACATATATATATATACATATATCTAAAAAAGAGCTTTACTATTTCACACCAAAAGGCAGCATAGAGTACAAGTGAGGATAGAGAAAGAGCAATTTTTTATTTCTATTCTTCAAAAAAAAATCCAATCCAGTTCAATTCCGTTCTATTTTCTTTTCAAAATTTCTTCTTCTTCAACCTTGTTACATTGTATACTACTTTCTCTCTGCCTAACTCATAGTAGATATCATGAACTAAACTATAGACGTCAACTAAGCTTTCACTTGAATAAAGCCTTTGAAATGTGAATAGAATTTTCACTCTGTCCAAAATACTGAATATAGCTTCAAGGTTCAAGAGGAGAGTCTCTCTCTCTCTTTAGTTATATTTCTCAAAGCTTTACCAAAGCAATTTCCTTTGCATGAAAACTCAACTTTGTGTAATAATAATGATGATGGCTGTAGTGTATGTGCATTGAGCCATTCTTATACATATGTAGACAAACTATTATAAATATACTGTGTAACGAATTTCATGGCAAATTCGCAAAATGAAAGTTATTGTTATAGACTAAACCATAAGCTACCATATTTGTCTCTAGATTAAAGATTAGCAAATGTCGTGCATTCATATGCTGTGGCAACTTTCTATTATGATTTTAATTAATCCGAGAGTATATTACACTTTTTCTTTTGTCGCAATAATATTACGTAATGACCTTTAGAAAACTCGAGAGACTTCATTAGGCTCACAATATATTCAAGGTTACGTAATGCTTCTCAATGCAAAATTCCGTGTAACTAAGCATTGGAAATGCAATATATTGTTGTCGATTTTAAATTTACGTGTAGTCTGGAAACTACATCACGAGATAATCCATTTACTATAAGGCATCGTGCACACATTCATCAACACTTGTATATTATAGTTAAGCTGATTAATTGACACACACACAGCATGTGTGTGAAACAAGGAGCTGTTGTGTTGCAACTCCTACGCAAAATTTTCCTAATCTTGTTGCAATAATCGCCTTATCACCTGAGAAAGGTTCGGAAATAGGTTTTTGTCTACGTTAAATATTGACGTCAAGTCGAGTCTTCAGGAAATATTTACAAAGTCTTTACCGATAAAAAGTTTCAAGTAAGCACGTTCATTTTGTCATTCTTGTCTGCATCAAGTGACGTAAGTTGAAAACGAATACTCAACATTATTGCTTTAGCTTATGATATTTTTTTTCATTAAAATGTACGCATAGAGAGTAATAACATATAACATTCTCTCACAACTCTCTTTTGGGCTATATTTATCAATTTTTAATTTATTGTACATTGCATGCAATAGAAAGAAAGAGAGAGAGGTCAGAAGGTGCAAATACACAAGTAAATTTTTTTCATATAAAGATTTCGTGTATGTAACTTTTCATGTTAGTCAAAACCCGAGCTGCCAATCAATTGAGGAATATATATATATAAGGTACATTTGCTAAAAGGAAAGCTACAAAAAAACCTGCATGAGACTTTTTGCTACAAAGAAATGAGCATAATATCCGGGCGTTTCTCTGTACTTTTTTGCTCTTTTTTCTCTCTCTAGTAATGTGTTCTATAAACTAGAGCCACATACAGAGTGTAATGGTATACCTCTGTAATAGAATTTACAATTTTGCACTCTCTTTTTTCTTTTGCTTTTATTTTCTCTTTCTCTGTATATATATTGTGTGTTGGCTTGCTTTTTTTTTCTTGTGAACTTCTTTTATACTATCAGAGGCATTCAATGCTTTTTGTGGGCTAGCGTGACTTGATTTTTGATTCAAGAAAATTTATTCGCGAGAGTAGTAGTAGTAGTAACATTGTATAGTTGTAGCTGAGAAAGTGAGAGAGTTAGAAAAAGAAGAAAAAAATGTAGAAAAGATCAAAAGAATGTTTTTCTTGTTCATATAATATGTTTCTTTCATCTTGAACAAGAAGAAATGAACTTTGGGTGCCCCTCTGTGAGACGGAAGTGAAGGAAACATATTGTGTTCTAGGAATTTGTAAAGGTGATATAGTTGATGTGATTTTTAGAGACAGTTTCAACATTTGTTAGTTTACAATACTCCCTATATATCTAACTGTAGAAATGTCTTGTTATGTCAAATTGACTCTTGTTATGTTTTCTCTACTCTCTCTTTCTCTCTCATTTTTATTACAATGACAAAAGGTGACTCGACGTCTGACTTCTCTTTTGAAATTCTTCAAAGTATTTATATATTAGTAATGTACACTTTTATTTACTTTCACCTAGATTCTCATGAAAGGTGAACCTCACCAGAAATTCTAGTTTGTAGATATCAGATATCTGACAAGAACCAAAATCTATCACCACAACACAGCCGCTCGCTCGTCATTTTGCAACAAAATACCAAATGCTCTCGTTTTTCGTCCCTAGGTGTATGTCAGCATGTTATATAAGATAACACCCAAAAGGAACAAGTTGTTAGTAAGTGTCTATATGCTCTCAGCTCTTGACTCTCTTAGAGCTAAAACGACTTGTACAGAGAGACGTTGAACACATTTTTATTTACAATTTGGGCCAACTTTCCACTTGCTCAAATCCCAAAGCTGTAGTTTTGCACATGGTCTTTTACTAGTATACAATTTTTTTTACCCTGAAGCACCTGTACTTGTAAAAAAAAATTTTGCTAAAGAAATACTATATAAAAATATATAGTAAGCATATATATATAGAATGTCACACCTTGAGCAAAGTTAACTTTTCCAAGAAAGTGAGCACATTACTGAGTGAGAAAAATGAACATGTATCAAAATAGACTTGAACCAACTCTCTCTTTCTCGATTGGCATTAATATTACAAGTGTGCATATACGCCCAACACATTACGATGATGTGTTATATATTCTTCGTCTTCCTCTTCTTCTTACTACATTTTTATATAAAAGTAAGTACATGTTGGAACAGCCACAACTAAAAACAGCTTCATGGCTTATTGCTTCCTGAAATAAATATTTCATGTTTCTCTTACTCAAGTCTCAATTTTTACACTATGAGTCTACTATGACTATATACTTTAATATTTCTGCCGTCTAGTAATGCAATGAACATATCGTGTTTCCGAATCGACCTAATAACCAACAGCCCTAATGCTTAAATTTAAAGAGAAAAGAACCTAAGTGTTATTTGCTCTTTAGACTCCATGCTGTTGATGATTGCAACAAAAACGTCTCTCGTCGATTTCTCAAGTAGAGTATTAAACAACTTTATGAGTCTTGAAACAAAGTCAATATCACAATTACTGAAATGTGTATCTATCCTTTTATAGTAAGCTATGTAAGCTAAAGCTTTATTTAAATATGAAACATATATTGTGCATACGTTGCGAATATTATAACTTTACAGTTGAGTATGCAAAACGACTTTGTCTAACAATTCATGTTACTTTCTCTTCACAAGCATTTGTCCTCTCTGGCAAACTTATGCAGAATTTATATAAGAAGAAGAAAAAAAGTTGCTTCTTTCATTTTCTTGTACCTTGGAGAGTTTTTTTTATTCGCTTTTATATCTATTTTCGCACAGAATACTTTATCTAGTTGCTTTATTTGCCTTCACCATCACATCACGTCTTGGTTTGAGACGAAAGAAGGAGAAGAAGAAAAAGTGACATATTTTATCTATTTTCTATTCCTCAAGCAGCCATAGTGGATGAAACATGATGAAAGCTTTTATACTGTCTACTGATGCTAGTAGCATAAGAGAGAGAGAGAGAAAACTAGAAGAGCGATAACTTGTTCAATGTATCTCATTGAATTGGTGATTCGCATTATATACTGTTATATATTTCTTCTCATGTTCCTTCGTCCTAGTTTCATGATACAAAATATAACTGTGTAAAGGCATGCAAGGCAGGAAAGAATATAGGAACTTGTTCTGTGCCTTATGCCTACGGCTTTCTTCTCTCTCTCTCTCTACCTAACTAAACTACTTGATTGTGTGTCTATATATTCCTAATACAATGTAGTTATCTTATAGATGAAATGCTTCTTCTGATATTTACAATTTTACATGCCCAACTTCTTTCTCAAGTGAATTCCCATTGGCAGAAAAGGGGGCAAGTGAGAGAGAGAAAGAAGAAAAATTTAAGGTACATTTCTATTTTGCAAAATATGAAAAACTTCTTGTTTTATATTCCATCATATTCTTACACATCAACCATTAGAGAACTAAAGAATATCAAAATATCTTTGCTATGAAAGTCTCAAATGTTTTGGATAGCCCCTTATGACGTAATCTACTTTTTGTTTCGTCTCAAGCGTCTTTTATTCTTTTTTGTATTTTAAGAAAATTTCATCTGCTCTGTTTCTCAAGATATTATTATTATTATTATGACTGTGCGTAGAAGAGTATCATCATAATGTTACAGCAGTGTGTTTGTGAAAGATAGTGCATAAAAAAAGAACAACATAGTGTAGAACGTAAATGTATAGTTGCATCGAGAGGAGTCTCATGTTTTTCGATCCAAATTTTTTTAGTTGTGTTTTGGGGATCTTTTGTCAACTCTCAAAATTTAATTTGGAAACTCAAATTGTGACAGTTTTATTGCATTGTTCCAATCTTCTATTTAAAATTTCAATCTCAGGAGTAAAGTTTTGAAAGTTATAAAGGGATATGCCACCTCCAATCTAAAAATTCTACTGATTTTGTAAGTATAAACAGAATTAAAAACTTGGCCCAAACAACATGATATTCTCCTCCTAAGAAGAAAACAAGAATGGAAGAAAAGTTTGAATTTATTAGTCCATTATGAACATTATGAACTTGCTACTACTTAGTAGCTGAGCTGCCTAACTATTTAGTTCTAAGTAAGTTTCTTTTACACAGAGCTCTCCATAAGAGAAAAGTGAAAGCTTTCTCTCTCCAGTATATTTCCACTATTGTTTATGACAACTACCTAAAAGCAATAGAGATAGCAGTATCTATAGTCGAAACTGAACTGAGCATCATCTATATCATTATTTTACCTTTAGAGCATAAAATTCCAAGAATTTACTTCTCGATCCCACACAAACACCAGAAATAAATAATTCTATAAATTCTCTCTCTCTCTCTCTCTCTTCAAATTGAGTTTTATGAGCCACCAAAGTAAAAGTTTCACAAGTCTTGTTTTTTTACTCACACGTATCAGAATTCTAGAGCTCTAAATGATGTGAGCCAGATTAGTCACTTGAGAGTAGTTTCAGTTCTTCAGTTCACTTACAAACACCAGAAATAAATAATTCTAAAATTCTCTCTCTCTCTCTCTTCAAATTGAGTTTTATGAGCCACCAAAGTAAAAGTTTCACAAGTCTTGTTTTTTACACACACGTGTCAGAATTCTAGAGCTCTAAATGATGTGAGCCAGATTAGTCACTTGAGAGTAGTTTCAGTTCTTCAGTTCACTGTTGCACTAGGAAAAGGTATTTCAAATTCAATAGACAATTGATAAGTTGATGATGATAGGAGTCAGAGAAGAGAGAACGCTTGTTGATATTGACTTTGAGAAGGAGGTATTGAGAGGAGATGATGACGATGATAGGAGAAAACCCACGAAGAAAAAAAAGATTCTTTTCTCAACTCAAATCGGATCAAACAAAGTTCTTCTTCACCACTTTTCTCTTTCAAATCTGAAAAAAGAAACTAAATGTACATAGTAGTAGTCTACAGAGTTGAAAGAAAACCAAGCAACACTGTTCTTCAGTTAATTAAACTTCCTTAGTGCGATGAACTTATCTACTATAGGAATTGTGTATAACTCTTTGCTTTCCTCTGCTGTTCACAACACTTTTCTGTTACTCTATCTATTCTTCTTCTCTTTTTTCATAGAAGAAATCCACAAGTAGAACACAGTTTCTTTTCTCTTTGCAAAAGAAGAAAAGTTTTCAAGTGTTTTTTCGACAAGTGACAAATAGTAGGATTGTATAGTGTTTCTGCACTACACACGAAATTTAGCTTCAACGCTTTTCTCTTTTTTGGCAGAGAAAAATCTTTAGGATTTAGCACACGCTATATATGTTAGCTTACACTGTAAATTTTGATACAGATGCTCTTTTTTGCTTAATTTAAGACTTTGTTTCCTATTTGTTTTTCACATATGGCTCACATGTGTGTTTTTGAATTCACTTTCAAAAGACATAAAGTACACAGAGAAAGAGAGAATCAAAACTGTATTCACAGTAAAGCTTCTCAATTTTTCACAAGTTTCCTTTCCTTCCTATATGATCTGTCATGTCACTTCAATACACAGTAAAAGGAAAACCAAATTGAGACGTTAAACTAACTTTCTAGTGAATTGTATAAATAGTCGTCTCAACCACTGACAACAAATCTTTGACAATTACTGTTGAGCCGAACCACAAAACATAGATATGCAAAATTGCGTACAGTTGATTATGCAAGAAGGACAGGAACAACACTCGATAACAGTGTGCTTGATTCCAAGTTAAGTATGACACTGGTAAGCTTCACATGGTCGTAGTGTTGGTTTGGTTAGAACTTGAATGCTTTGCAAGGGTAAACACATTCTAAAAGTTCTACTTCCCATCTACTATTATGTAGCCCGGGTATCACATAGAAAGAGAGAGAGTAGGCAGCTCTCTCAAGCCAGGCTTTTTTGGTGTAATGTAAGTAAGCAGTGAAGTTAGTGACATAGAGCATATACTTTCGACTGCGCAACATTACTAGAGAAAAAAGGCTCTCGTATTATTATATATTATGTGAAGCTTAGACATTTAACAACTGCTTTCGAACTGTATGAGAGTCAAAGCTGGAGATTATAGCTAAAGGATAAGTAAAGATGATGTATTGGTAGAGCTTAAAGTAACTGAGTATTAGAGTGTAGTAGTAATAACCCTTTCACTTCTTGTAATATGATTCATTGTAAAATTATTTGAATGTAATGCAAATATAAAAAAATAAGCGTTTTATGTCTAGTATAATATTGATTTGTATATTGAGCAATGCAAATTTATGTCAGTATAATCGATTCACAACTGTTACAGTATTGCAAATAGTAATATGCAATGATTATTGGAGCTGACAGGTATATAATGAAAGTCATTAGGGATATATTTTTGTGTATAGATACATTATGTGGAAAACGAGGACATTATGAATGTGGTTGATGAAACAAAATATGCTTAATATGTTCAGTCTCATTCATATAGCACGACAGTATTCCAAAATAATTGAGTCAAATTTCATCAATTTTAGTATACTTTGCTTATACATACAAATGTATCATTATGATTTTCAACTATATAAGTGGAGAAGCCTCGTATGTAAATAACAGTGATGGCACTCGTTTTGCAGCAAGTACCATTTTATTTACCATATTTATTGAACGTAAGTGTTACGTGTTTGGTTAAGAGTACTCAATTTGAGTCTAGACGACTGACTCTCATTTAGATAAAACTAGTGACCTTTTCGTGACAATATGCAGACATTGAAATTATTCAGCAAGGTCTGAAAACGAGATTTACTGATAAAGTCAAATTGTGAGAAATATATGTCATTTGTATTTTTCCTTAGATTTTTTCAGATATCCAGTTACCTTATTAAATGTTATGTAAAAAATCCCATACGCCTAAAGGCAATAAAATTCTAGTTTTACTCTTGTTAGCTTAATGATTATTAAATATAAAACTACGTCGTTACAACACAACTTAACAAATCTCTAATGTAGCTCATTAAGCTTGTAACAGGATCCTGGTACTAAATGTAATTATGTAATAAACATCATCATCTTGAAACGACTCGTGGGACTTTGAGAGAAAGAAAGGGATGACTAACTAACAGGCGTGTTTTCTATCTTCAACTTGTCAGAGATAGAGCTTTAGTACATTAGTATGTTTATTCATTATGTAAGCACAACTCACTTTATTATTTCATATTTATGGAGACGTCCTTCTTTTCTCATAAAATATTAAGTGTGTTTATGCAATATGAGAAAGGGAAACAAAATACTAAAGCATAATAATAATGCGTAAAGACTCTTAAAGCTTTCTTCTTCTTTTGAGTCATCTATTCATAGAAAATAAAAAATATTTCTAGATGAATGTTAAGTTACATTTTATGCATCATTTGTGGAAGTGTACGACTAGAAATTCTTTTGTAATTCTAAAATCACAATGGAATATGAAAATTTCTCTTCTACACTCGTCATTCATTATTCTTCTCATTCCAATTTCAAACTTCTCCCTTTTCATTTAATTTTCAAGGGCAATTAATAGAAGAGGAAATCCCTCAACTCAGATTATATCAGCTGAATGCTCTCTCTCTACTCATTCTCTTCTACTATACTATTATGCATTACATTTCTCTTATTTCTTCTTCAACATGTCTTTGCCTTGTTCCTTCTCACATTTCATCTGTCTCCATCCTTATTTCTTCTGCTTGCTCTCTTCCAATATCTGTGGATTGGAAACCCTACTGTTACTAAGAGAAGACAGATCTCCAAAAGGGGAAACTATACATATAATGTTGAGCATTAGAGTGTAACAAAGCCAATATATGACCATGCTCTTCCTCATTTTACATTTTAAAAGTTATCATCATCTCCATGTCCTTTGCCTTGTGATCTGACTCGTGTACAACTTTACCCCCTTACTTAACTAAAGGATTTAACGGAGCGGTGCGTGTACTAAGAGAAACATATAATTAAAAGAGATTTAATTTTTACCCAACGACTTTTCTAATAGTTACAAAGCGTTTTAAATGCGTAGCGAATATATAAATACAATGCGGAGCTGGAGAAAGTTTGATACAAAATTATATTGCAAAGGTTGTTGCCTTTTACGCACTTTACACCTACTTCTTATTTTCCTCTTGAGCTTCTTCTTCTCATGAATATCTCTCTCTCTTTCTTAAGCCATAGACAACTAAGTTTCAACTAGAGCTTTAAGTCTCTTATGGTAAAAAGATTCGCAGGATGATTGCCAACTCAAGTCAGCTACCACAACACTCTCTCTCTTGTATTGTATTGCGTATTCTCAGCCTCATCTTCGGAGAAAGTGAGTAGTGAACGAAAAAGGGCTTCCTAATGAAAAGACTTATCGGAGATGTAAAACGAGCCTAACAATAGGATCTCGTTATGCGGGTATTGATTGAGATTGGACTCTATACTATAGAGTAGGAAAAGTTACGCTTCCTGTTCTCTCTTCTCTCCTTTAGAGCATCCCTTCCTTTCTCTATAGACAAGTAAAGCTTATGCCTTTTGGATGTTAGATTGTATATATAGTGAACTTCAAAGTTACTCTCTCAGCTTAAGCTTATAGCCCATAAGGATACATGATACTTAAAATATATGAGCACTAGAGAATTCTTTTTCAGAAGCAACCTCAATAGTGATGCGTATTACACATCGCAAACGATATATATGTATATTATATACGCTTTCATGCGTGTCAAGAATAAAAAAGAGTGATTTTGTCTCTACAGTATATACAGTATTTGCTAGTCTATGGAACTTGGGTAATAAGTTTTGCGTGTGTATAGTAAAATAGTGTTACGAGTCTAGAAAAGAAAATGAAGGTTGTAAAGGGTTTACGTTTGGTGATATGCGAGTGTCATAAAGATACGCACTTTATACATTAGGATTCTTGTCAGTGTATATTTTTCTCACTGTTAGTGTCAAAGGTGTTGTCAATTACGACTAAGAAAAAGATTGCAGATATAAAAAAGAGTGTAAGGATATCATTGATAGATTGGAAGATACTACGACATAGAAGCATATACCATCTAATACAACAACAGAATAACAGTAGTGATGAGAAGGGTGACAAGAAAAAAAGAAGAGGGCGAGTAAGCGAGAGAGTACAATCTAGAATTATCTATGTGGTGTTTTGGACAGGATTCTCAATTTGGTGACTGAACTAGATTTCGGGAAATATAACATCCTAGATATATATAGATTTTCTATATATGATGAGCGAATGATGTCCCTTAGTAAATCCTAAATACCGAGTGTTTCGAAATAAAGTATACACTCGTGAGTCATCATGACGCGCTGCAAAGAAATTACAATTTTAGCTGTTGTAGTTTACGAATTTTTATCAGTGATACATCAAAATGAAGCCAGTTAAATTTCTGACTAGGCATAATAAAATAATTCAAATAAAAATATTCCATTCGCTTGCTTTCAATCCAATAGAAATAAGGGTAAAAATAAAAAGTACGAGAAATACCGTTTATAAAGGGCTAAAGAGTTAAG
>VCNE01003817.1:0-33714 GCA_009869805.1 Oncopodura yosiiana | reverse complement strand
TCACATGTATAGCAAAAATGTGTTATTATTACAGAGGTAAGGAATAAAATAGAATTGACACGCCTACACGTCACTTCTTATTACACTTTGTTGAAAAAACGGGGTTTTTATTCACTTTTATAGTATAAAGGAATGCAGCATTAAATTAGAAAGTAATATTTATCATCTAATGAGAACTTAGGTATATATATTTACGTATGTATATTGAAAGTTTTCTATGTATAAATGTAGATGAGCATAAAACTTCAACAAGTGATGATGATATTCAATATTATTAAGCAACTTGAAGCATAAACTCAAAGTTTTCACTTTTAGTAAACAGTTGCAAAATATGGACGTCAACTCAAAAACTAAAATACACTTTATTCAAAGAGAACTTTTACAAAGTCTCTTGCGACAAGACTCAAAGCCTAATGTAGCCTAAGCAAATTATGACTTTAAAGAATCAGCAGACATTATTAATTAATTATGTTCTCCTCCTCATCGGCATGTGAAAAGTCTAGAGCAGGTTGTAGAGAGTCTTACAAGCTTCTCTCTCTCTGGAAAAACTTGCTACTTCCTTCAGTTTGAGTTTCGCTTAGCTAATAGTTGTAGACTGAAGCCATTACTTCATGTCTAGAAGAATTAGATCGTAAGTTTGTAACACTTAAATGAGTTGGTGAAGAGAAAAGACAAGAAGAGTTATAAGCAACTAAACCAAACGAGTGACGCTAAAAGTCAATTAGTACTGCTTGCCTATAAATTGAAATGCTAACTTTATTTTATCATATTTTTCATCTATTAAATTGCTGCTAATGTGTATACTATATACAATCATTTTTGAATACAGACTAAAATCTAGAAGATCAAAGAATTTTGTGGCGATCATTAAATTCACAAAGCAGCTTTGATATTATGATAAAAGTATATAATAAAACGTAATTCCTTCTTTGTAGACAGCTACTCATTACTAGATATTACTACTCTTTATAAGTTCATTTATAGCTGACTATACATAGAATAAATCGGGTGTTATTGTAATATAATATATGATGTTACTCAATTTGATTCCCTGTAATACATTTGTTGTTGTATGTTATTGCTCATCCTTTGATTTCCGTTTCCCATTATTATTACATTGGACACAGGAGAGAGGACAAAAGGATTGATTGAACTGAGAGAGAGAGAAGAGCAAAAGATCATTTCACTCAAAAGGTTAATTTGCTTCCATATATAGACTCTCTTTGGATGTTATTACATTTCTACAGACAAGAGACAACATATTTGTTACAGAAGGGGAATTGGATAATACACTCGCATGAATTATTTCCACTGAAAAAAATATATATATTACTTGTCTATTTGTATGAAAATCAAAGTTACTCACTATAACTCCAAGTTGATCAAAGTTGAAAGGATTGGGAAATGAACAAATATATGTACGGCAAAAACAAAAAAAAAAAGAAATAATTTCTTTCGTATTATGAATGACCAAGCAATAAACTCACTCATCTCATCACCGGAAGGAAATAAGGAGGAGTAACCGAAAAAAGAAGTGAAGCGCGTGAGGAAATTCTAACTCATTTCCTCCAAAAATGAAATAATTGTTTTTCTCTCTTGTTTGCCATCACATAATAATGAATTAGATTTTGTCGTCGTCGTTCTATCAATATGTATACCTTTAGCTATATCCAAGTTCAGTGTATAGATAATTGCTGATGCTACACAACATATTAGATACGCTCCTTTGATTTACCCTATTAACACTACATTTCTAAAATACAAGAATGCCATTAAAGTAATACATATACACATTTTATATCATTTGTTATTCTGGAATGTTATACTTTCAAAGTTGTACTTGTGTGTTGTTGAGCCAGGAGTTGAATAAAAGTTCACAGTTTCCTGATTTCGATTAATTTTACTAAAATGCTCTCCAAATGTAATAGACTAACCAAGCTCAACCAAACCACATTATGTAGCTCAGTAGTAGATATATAGAAATAAGAGTCAGAGAGAAAAGAGATGATTTCAAAGTGAACTCAACTGTAGCACATTTCCCAACTTTGTACTTGAGTGAGCACACAAAGTACAACATATAAAGGAGAATAAAATGAAACAAAAAGCAAGGGAAAAAGTAAAACAAATAGCTCAAACTGCCTAGTGTACAAAAAGTTGTGCTTTTCCACACCTTATGTTTGCTCCTCTCTTCTCTTGATCTCTCTCTCTCTCTCTCTCTGATGCGATGCTACTGAACTGAAGTAGTGGTGTGAAGTATCAAGACAAAAAATAAACTTTTTGGCGTCTGTAGTAGTATATTTGCTCCTCTTCTCTTGATCTCTCTCTCTCTCTCTCTCTGATGCGATGCTACTGAACTGAAGTAGTGGTGTGAAGTATCAAGACAAAAAATAAACTTTTTGGCGTCTGTAGTAGTATAAGTAGTGCTAAGGCAAGTCGTCGATGATGTTGCAATAGCCCCGTATATATCTAATCTACAGACTGCAGACTTGAAGAAAAAAGAAGATGATGGTGTTGTAAAGAGAGAGAGAGACAGAGAGAAATGAAAGTGTAACAAGATGACAGAATATACAAACACAATAACGATGTATGTGATGTTCTGAGATGTTGGTTCAGTAACAGCAATACTTTCTCAGCTGTTGCAGATGCTACACAAAATGTTTTCTTCTTCAGACGTCACTATGTCTCTTCTTGTAAGTCTTCTTAGAAAATCGACTAGTTTTTTTTATACATTAGAAAAAGGTTAAATCGAAACTTGAGTTTCTATTCATTTTGACTCACTACTTTTAATGATTCTGAATTGTATAAAAACTCTCTCTCATTTCTTACACAACAACCTTTGATCACTTCTGGGACCTTTCTGTAACAAACTTTGTCAAGTGTAAATAGTCAAGCAAGTAATGTAATGTAAATCAAGTTTTTTATTCTTCCGTAGAGATGAATAAATTGTGAAAAGACTTGATGATTCTTTTCAATAAGAGTTTTTTCTATTTGCAACACAATAGGAAAGAGAGAGAGAGAAATTTCTAATGAATTTAGTTTTCTTCTTATTTAATTAGAAAGTCACCACCACCATCGTCGTTGAGTACACTTTGCTGTTTTAGATATATGACTCTCAGTACGATAAAGCGATAAAAAATTCTCTCTCTCTTTTATATATGTAGCTTCATAGTAATCAAAATACAGTTTCTCTTCTTCTTCTTCTCTATATGTATTTATACTCAACTCGTGTCCTCAATTTAGTTCTTTATATATACTATCTTTATATCCACATAGTTTTCTCCACACTGAAGTGACAATTCCGAGGTCCATCAGTCAACTCATTCTTCTTTTATTACTATCCTATGGTCTCCTTTTTTACTTTCTTCTTGTTAGTTGTGCTTTTGGTTCATTGACTTGACTCTCTCTCTCTTCTCTCGTCAGAATTTTATAGTCCTTTTCTTACTCTCTCCACAGGGGATGAGTTGATACACCACTAAAATGAGTTCATTTAGAGTCCATACATTTTATACATTGAGTTTGAGACCACACACAAAATTTTATATATTTGCCACGTCACATCACATCTTCACATCATGGAATTACTTAGCAAGCATCAGAGCCGAAGAGTGCTATATACAAAGTAATAGTTGGCCAAATAGCATTTGTGTCTTTTCCTTTATAGAAATTCTTAAGCTAACAATAGGAGAGGAAAGTACATATATGTACGTATAAAAGAAGATATTGAGTTGGGTTTTCGTGAGAAAAGAAAATGTCTAGAAAAGAAGCTATAGGTGAAGAAGAATGAAGTTTTCTCTGTCGCCGGAAGTAAATGGAAGAGTTGAGATTTCCTTTATAGAGCTTTTATGCAATATATACTGTGGAAAGAGAAAAATAAGGAGAGAAGAGAGAAGAAGGGCCACCGGCAGAAATAAAGTAGCTATCTTCCTAGACAAACTCTATTTTACAATACCAACATCCAAAATCCAAACCAGACTATAGATTATATATATATATATACTATAGCTATATACGCTTGCAAACATAATATTCCTACTCTCTGTTCGTTTTGAAGAAATGAGATGAGAGTGAGTTACAAGAGCTACATACAAGTGCAAAGCTTTTTTGCATTGACATTCAAGTCACTTTTTTCCGTTCAATTTCAAACAGACAGAGGGTGGATTACATTCTACACAACATTATATAATATGTATATATAGTCGTACGAACATAAGAGACAGAGAGAGAATGCTTACTTAGTTTGGTCATAGTGATAGAATTGCTAGGAAATGCACATTAAACTTACGTACAAGAGATAGTTTATAGTTGCTAGTCATAGCTAGACACATAAAAGTACATAGTAGAAGTTCATAGTCTTTTTTAGCACACCAGTAGTCAAAGGCCAGAGAGATTGATTGTCCTCCATAAACTACAAAATCGCTTCTTTCTCTTTTTACATAGAATTCTTTAGACCGATGTTGTCGCCAGCGTCAATATTTAGCTACTATGTAGGTAGAAATATTGAAGGTAAAGTAACTAGAGCAAGTTTGTTCAGAAAAGGAAATATTATAGAGGAAACTAAGACATGTGGGTTGATGATGAAAAAGTTGGCTAGAAAGTGACAGTTCTTTGGACCTTAATAATATAAGAATGTTGGATAGAAGAAGGATAAAGATATATAGAGAGCTATATATAAAGCTAATAAGACTGAGAAGGAACATGATGATATAATATATATAATGCAATGTGAGTAATGTAATTGTGTTTGCTGAGAGAAGAGAAAAAAGTTGCTCTCGTCGTTTCCTCCTTCGTAGCAAAAGAGTTAGAAGAAGAAGAGTCTGTGAAGCATCTCATTTTCCCATCGATGTCTTCTCAGCATATCCACATCCATAAATCCAATGTGGCGATCCAATCTTATTTTCTGCCCTCAAAATGCTGTTGTTGTTGTTGTTAGTAATATACCATGTCAATCTTGAGTTGCTCTTCTTGTGAGTAGTGTGCTGACTGACTTTCTCTAAAGGTATGAAAGTATAAAAATGGATGTATGTAATCGTTCCTGCTCTGTCCTAGTAAAGAAATCTTATTCAGTTGTCGTGCTTTCTCAATTCAATATGGAAAAAGAGAAAAAGAAGTTTCTTTTGCAAGCAACAATCTCTCTCTTCTATAGAGCATTATATACACAACTTTTTGGCAAAAGAGAAGACGCGTTATCAGTTCTCATCGTCGTCAAGTGGAAAGTTTATTGCATATCCCTTTGGGAGTTTCCACATCATTCCTCAGTAGAGTTGTACTACTCTGTATATTTTTGTGATATTACGACTTTCACTATGAATATGTGCTCAGCATGTGCAAGAGAGAGAGAGAGAGAAAGAGAGCACCTTCTTACTTTATATTACTGGAAACTACAAAGCTCAACAGAAGTATAAACAGGATGAGTGTAATATAATACAAAAGAGACGATGACAACAAACATCGTTATATATGTCGCAAGCTTGAAATTGAATATGGATGAGATGTTGGAAAGATTTGGATTGAGATGAGTAAATACTTTGACTCAATTCAAAAAGCTTCAATACAATATGCAATCTCTATATATGTATTATCAAACCGTTCGTTGTGTTGTTGTGTAGTATTCCAATTTCCAAAGGTATATATAGAATGTATAGAAGGAATGAGTAGAAAGTTCACAAAAGATATCGATTTAGAGTACCTTGAAATCTGTCTCCCTCTTTTACATTTGATGTGAATACATATTGTCGTCACACTTTTGATCCCTGATTTCACTTTTCTCAGTAACAATTTATATATCTCTCAAATCTCACAACTCTCTATGGAACATACCATCATTGCTATGCAAAACTAAAAAAATACTTGTTCTACTGTGTACTATATATAGATGTGTCGCTTTATTTCTTTGACGTGTGTAAAGTGCTACAACACTTGATACGAAATTCTTTTAAATTCATGTCGACTGACATTTTTGGATGACCAAACTTTTTCACACAGTTCAACTTTTACTTTTGAGTGAAATTGGATTTAGCCTATGTAGAAGAAGACAGACATGCATAGAATAGAGCGCTTGATTTTATTTCATGCAAGAGTTGTATACAGGAGAGGATAATAGCATTGAAAAAGTGAAAGAGGGATAAAAGATTTGTGTGAAAAAGAGAATCTGCTCAAACACCAGCAACCTGCTGCATGTGTGTTCTATTTACTTATAAACCCTCACATTTACTCTCGACTATCTCTATAAAGCTTTACATGCATAAAACTCTGTGTATAGTTTTCTCATTTCCTTTTATTTTCTCTACTGAATTTTACAACTTGTTTCACTATCTAAATGTGAGCACCACTCTCTCTCTCTCTCTCACTGTAATATAGCCTGTTACATGCAAAACAAGATCGATTTCTCTTTTCAAACTTACACTACTTTTTTATGAGTATCTACTATATATACCTAAGCCTTTATATACGTTTTAGCTAAGTGGATAAGTGACCATTTCCCAAGCAATTTTGTGTCAATTCTTTTATCAAAATAAAATAGCTTTACCATACTTTCATAGCTTTATTCTTTATTCATATATATCTTTAGCAGCTCAAAAAATATCATGTTTTATACATGTTATTTGACCTATCTTTTTACACTATATAGTATGTCTATCTATATCTTCTTCGAGTAGCAGAAGAAACAGGGTTGTCTTTGGTCCATCCACTAATACGAGAATGTAATGATTTTTCTGTCTGTAATGTATTTTCTGTTTCCAAAGTTGTCAAGTCCATAGAGTCTAGGCGAAGTGATGATCTATCTACTTCGCCTTCACCATCATCATCATCATTACTATCTGTTGAATTTGTCTTGTTCTGACTTTCTGGCTCTTTCTTGTCTTTTCGACTGATATCTAACTTGGCAAGTACTGATGATTTTTCCTCAGGAAATATTTCAAATAGTTCTATTAAGTCTCCATGAGACAGAGTGACAAGGTCCAAGTTACTTTCTGCTCTATATGAATATTCATGTTTCACTGCTCCTTCTACTCCTTGCACCTGTTGTAATAAAGTAATAAAGTTTTTTGTATATAAGTAAGAGAGAAACTATATATTTCTTTTATATAAACTTTTTGACTAATTATTCAACATTGCTAATTATATTTAACTTTCTTCTTCTGTCTCTTTAGCCCTACTCTCGGCAGCAGCATATAAGTCATGTTAATTATTCTTTGGAATTTTTGTTTATGTCACTAAAATACATTCTTGGAAAGGTAAAACTATACAGTATTTACTTTAACTATGCTATATAATAGTCTTCTGCTTAGGCTGATATACAAAAAGCAATAATATAGCTAAGGGCGTTGGCAGGAAAGAGAAAAGTCATTAGTTTCATGTTATAGAAATACAACCCGGTTCATTTACTCTCAAGTCTATTTTCTGGCTCAAAGTATAGTGTTTTTCTCAGGGCATCTCTCTTCTCTTTCTCTCTTGTGTGTGTAAATACAAGTGGGATTCACAATTTCATTAACAAAAGTAGTGTGTTGCATGGTAGCTGCTACATATTGTGTGAGAATGAGAAATTGAGAAAATAGCACACATGACAAAATCTATGTAAGTAGCACTATTAGAGAGAGAAGAGATGATGCTTTCAAATGTAACGAGAGTGACGACAAGACGAAATTATGGAGAAAGCATTTGAACTGTAAGGAAGAAGAGAGCGTTTCATGTTTTTTGATCTGAGATTTCAATAACATTACATGTTAACTTTCAGAGAGTGTTCCGTGAACTTTCTTATTACATTAGTAAAATCTCGGTTCGAAGAAACACGAAGCTCTACTGACTGACGCTTCATTTCATCACCAGCATTTTAGCTCAAATTCCTCACTTTCTCTTTAATCCTTACACTTTTACTCTATAAAAGGAAATGGGATTTAATCTTGAAACTGCCATGCCAGCTTAGCTTAAACATGATTTTAAAACCCTAAGAGAAAAAACTTAGACTAATGGACTAGTAATATTACAATTTTACCTCTCCAAAACTTTGACCTTGTGATAAAAATCCATTATTATGAGTTTCCCTCTTGCCTTTCTCATCTCTAGTTGTTTTAAAGTAGACGACGATACCACGATGAATAAAGTAGATATTGTCGTCAATCATATTTTCTTTTACAACGAAATCTCCAGCAAGTACAAAAGTCGGCTTGACACGAATTGAAGCCTGTCGAATAAAGCTGTAGCTTGAGTCCGCAAATAGAAAGCACTATAAGAGTAAAAGAGCAAAGCCATTAAAATATGTTAAAGCAGTCAATGAATGCTAATGCACGTAGAGTAATTGTATTAGCTCGAATGTACTATAAAAAAAGACTCACATCGCGAATATGATCTCCATAAATATCTGCGAAAATATCCATTTTGAGACAAGAAGGAGCTCGACTCACAAATTCTGGAAGGATGACTCCTTTATTTTGAACCCAGGCATATGTAAAGTAGTTTATCGTTTTGTCGAGTACATCTTGTGACACACCATAGTCCTTGTACAGTCTCTATATATATAGTGTAGAGAGTATATACAAACAAAATAAAGCTTTCACATGAAAAATTCATTCAAACTCTCTCATTTCTATCATTCCTTCTTTACCAACAATTCTCTTTCTTTCCCTCTTCACACCAAACCAACAAATGTCTATTTCTCTACTCACCACTACCATCAGAAGAAAAATAACATTCACATTTTTTCTCACTACTTTATATACACTTGTGTTCTACTATATATATATACTTTTCTACTAATATTTGTAATAGTAAGCCACAATTTACTATTCAGCTCAAGTTTCTTTTCGGCTAGTAGTCGATACGTTATATACTCCCTTTACCAAAAAAAGTACGTTCTCATGCATGCTGGCGTGGCTGACTAACTAGAAAGCTTCATAATTCATGAACTTAACTAGTGAAGAAAAGAAAAAAAGTGCAAAAATGGGCTTTCCTTTTTTCATATAACATCCTTCACTCACTCACTCACACTTCCAACAGAGAATAACAAACCTATTGCCTTCGTTAGTGAAAAAGCATATATTTCTTTGGCACATTTTGTCATTATTCTGCTGTGGCTTAGCTATATATAATAAAGTGAGCAAGTTGAATTGGGAAAAGTTAGAAAAAGAAGTATCCAACTTAACTAGTTTGCTTTGGCACTCGTCGTCTCTTTCTCTACTTCTATTCAAAACTTAACTATGACTGTATAGTAAAGTAGTCAAGCCAAAGTGACTGTTGAGTGAGTGAGTGAGAAGAACTTGAGTAAACTATAATAGTTTCTAATATGATTTTCTACACTATATATGTAGACAGAGGCAAGGCAAGCCACACAAAAAAAGTTTTATTGAACTAAATACAACAAAACACAACATACATAAAGGCTTTTTTGCTTATTTTTCTCCTCGTTATAAAAAGTAGGAAAGAGAGTGAGAGAAAGTACTCAAGTCTAAAAATGTATAAAGAACTTGAGTTGATTGACATGAAAAAACGAATAAAGTAAAATGCATGTGGCTGTCCAATCCATAATCTACGATGTCAAACAAAGTTTCTCTCACCAAGGGTCCTCTCTCTTATAATCTAGTACAAAATCTACTTACTTTAGTACTCAACTATACATACATTTCGGATATTGTTATTACTGTACACTACATAAAAAGACTCGTGGCGTGTGTTTTTTTGTATACACTCTATTTCATATGAAACGAGTATTATAATAATTTACAAGTTTTAAAAAAACTCACCAGTACACCATCAGCTGCAAGATGATATGTCAGATCAGTATTATTTTGTAATCCTGACAAAATATCAGAGAGAGCTAAGCCAAGCCAGAGTTTTGAAGAAATAGCAATTGATGCAATAAACGACATTTCAAAATATGTTACTGGCATAATGTCACCATATGCTGTTGTGGTGAAAGCACTTGAGATAAAATAGAGTGTGTAGAGATATGGCCTTTCCTGATATTCGGGATCATAAGCATTTCCTATATGTAATTAAAAGTTGATTTGTAATTGAGTAATTTTACAAGTTAAGTGGTTCAATTACTTCTAGTCAAAATCCATGAATTTGGTACTTTACAAGTTACTTTCTCTTTTTCTTCCCATTCTACGCAATGCGTGTCAACAGTTAGTAAAGTATAGGCATGCAATACACAAGTGGTCAAGTGAAAGTAAAATATTGTAAAAATTACAAGACGCTCTAGTTTAATTTCCATCATGCTTACACCCAAAGCTTTAGTTCTGCTGCGAAAAAATGTCCAAGCATGAAGCTAAAATAAAATACACGTCTTATAGAATAAGTTGATATAAACATAAAAAAATATGTTACTATATAATAAATCATAAGTACCACTCGAATAATTCTATTTAGACGAAGCAAACTGAAGAGAACAAAATAAGGAAGGCCAGTAATAGTAAGTAAACCAACGCCAATAATTTCAGTAGGAAATGTTGAGATAAAATCCCAAGCAAACCCCAATGTGCTGCTCAAGTACCTGAAAAATTATTTATTTCCTACACACTTGTCATCTTTCTATTTAATAAAATAGCACTATTAAAACTCACTTATTCTCAATTTCACTGAAATCACTAACAATCTCTCCTTGTTCATCTAAATAGCTCATGCGAAATGTTAGAACCATTTTTGTAATATAAAAAGCATCACATAACCATCCAACTCCAAATAGTATCAACGTCACAGTAGGTTCTTCCTATTTGTATAAATCCGATTACTTGAGTCATCATCATCATTTTTTAAATTATATATACTATTTTGTAGTCAATTGACAACCTTAAATGCAGCTTGGTATGATACAACACAAACACTAACAACTGCTGAGATGAATGTACACAAATTGAATGCTTTGACAAATTTTGACTCCGGAAGAAAGTATTTAGCATAGAGAGCCTCGTTGTCGTGTTCAGTAATCTCTACTTCTTGGCTGTCAAAAAGTCAAAAATAAAACTTGAATTTGTGGCAAGAGCATGGTGGGCCAAAAAAAATAAGGAAGGGAAAAATTATGAGCGAGGATTATATATATATGCAAAATGGCAACAAGATGTGTATGGTTATAATTTATGTACACATTTTGTTGCCTCTGTGATTTTTTTCAATAATATACTCAACATACTCAATTACAACAGCAACAGCTTCAGATAAAGTTTTCTTCATACCATGCCCAGAGTCAATAGGAGAAAAGTACATATCACTCTCGCTAAGAAATTGAGTCGAGTCACCAATTAGTGGATCACCTTTTATTGCTGTATCAGGAAGAATTCGTGAGTCACTGCTAACTTCGTCCTCTTGAATTCCACTGTATCTACTCAAACTCTCTGCTTTACTTTTTTTAGCTCTTCCAAAAATCTGTGAATCATAAAAAAATCATGTTATACATAAAAACATTTTTACTCTTTCCTATACAATTTGAAACATTACTACACACACTAGTCTCGTTATCTCTCTCTCTAGACAAGAAGAATATTCATACATTTCGAAAAAAAGTGATGAGTGTTGAGAGAGTTTATGGTTTGAAATATGAATTAGCAACTGAAATAACAGAGAGAGTAGAGAGCTGTAGAGATAGACTTTAGCTCATGAAGTCAAATCTCTTCTGTTATATTTAACATTTGCATAGCGTAGCAGGAGGGAAATTACTGTATCGCTTTTGGACAGACGGAAATACGGACAGATTCATATCTGGAATGCATAGAGTCAAATACTTTTTCTCACTCTCTCTCTCTCTATTTATGTCGTAAGCTTTTTTCCTCACTTGACTTGTTTCTTATATGATTGATTTATGTTCAGGGAGGACTTTACACTTTAGCTCGTCAAGTTTTATGGCATCTTGAAAAATTCATACTTGTGCATCATCGTATATATATATGTGTGTGTACTAGTTCTAAAAATTATATGTACAAAACTATCATCTCTAAGATGTTTTACTACATACAACACACTGACTGAGAGCAGTGATTCCAAAGTTACAAAGTATTTACTACCCTATACTCAGCCATGAAAATTTTGTTGTCAGAAAAATATAAGTACTACGGAAATGCCAGAAATAGGTTGATGTTAAAATAAAATGTCTTACATCGTTAGATGTAGCTGTAAATCTGTCTGCAATATTTGGGAAAGCTTTGACAATTTTGTTAAAATCTTTCTTGCGAATGGCAAACATATCCACATTTGTAAGAGCAATCACAGTCACAGCATACGTAGGATTCTGAGCATCAGCATCCATGTTTCCAATACATCTACACATTGATAATATAAGAGACAAACATTATGTGAAATCATGTAGCATCATAATATACACAAATATAATATAATATACTCTTCTCTTGATAGTAAAGAAAATATGAGAAAATTCAAAAAGGAAGAGAACACAATAAATCATAAAATAATTCCCACTAGACATAACTACAAACTTTACTACTATCTTATTGCTATATATACATAAGTCTTATATAAAAATTCTTAGTTTATCAAAGCTCTATATAAAAGATTTCTAAAAGAAACTAGTTCATAAGAAAAAAGAAGATTACCCTCCTTCCTCCATTTCTATCTTTGTCATTTCTTCATTGGTAGCACTAACTTTACCCCGGAAGATAAAGTAGATTGTTTCACAAATGTCATCTTTCCTAGTGATTATGTCATGATGTAGATAGTAGACAGGACTCAAATAAACACAAATCGATCGTAAAAAGTTCATTGGCACACCTTGAAGTTCTGGAATCTGAAAAATATTTTTTTAACAATTTTTTTGTACATTTAAAAAAAAAATCTTATAAAAGATTATTAAAGAATGTTGTTGACATAATCTTGTTCATATAGTTGACTACTTGACATATAAGTTAAAGTCTCATTTGTAATTTTCTAAAAAGTGAGTTAACAAGCCAACTTGTACAGATACTATAATTCGATGCCAAATGTCTTTAGTGTATTTACATACAAGTATATATGTACTCTTAGTTTTTTTTACAGTTCCTTGACATTTTGGCATTATACATATATCATGTGTAATTGCATTAGCTGAGATATAACAGTGAGCATTTATTTAAATATTTTATATCTGTACTCAAATGCAAATGATTACATATATTTCACAACACTCTTCTATAATATTTACCAGGATTTTTTAAAGTTTTTCTTCAAGCTAAAAATGTTGTATTATTAAGCCTATGTTCATTATTTTATCATGGTTGAAAATAGAACTTTTTACGGTTCATGTCGTAGGTTTTCACACAGCCTAGAACCATTTGTTGGTGCAGAGGGAATTGAGAGAGAGCTGCTATAGTAGATAGACATAACAACAACAACATATAATGGTAATAAGAGACGTGTATACAGTAATAGTGAAGAAGAGAAAAGGTAAAGTAAAGCTGTAGTGAACATGCAACAAGAAAATGAGACAGAGCTGTCAGGCTTCCTCCTTTACTTTACTCCTACATACAATGTAATACAGTACACAATATTCTATAGACAGAGTAATGAAATTGAGAACATTTTCAGACTGAGAAGTACAAATAGCTTTTCCCCTTTTCTCTCTGTTGTCTTTTTTTCTCTCTCTCTTCTCTCAATTCATTTCACTCTCAGAGTGTTTTGCTTACTTTCCCTGACTTGACTACGAGTATATTATCTGTACTTTCTATTACTAGTTGCTACTCGAGTCTTTTCTCTCCGTGTACTGTGTTAAAATACTAGAGTGACCCTGATGACTATACATTCACAATAGAATCCAATGTATTTATTTAGTACCTAATACCTATATACATATACTTCTTTGGAAAAAGCAAATGAAAAGAGTCGCCAATACTTAAGCTTTGAAAGACTACATAGTAGATAGAATATCATTTGGAATAATAGCCTATCCTCTTTTTCGTCATTCAATATTGTTTGAGTAGTCTATATGGACTATGGACTATGGAATCGTGTATGTGTGTCTTTGGCAGTAATTACAATGAGTCTTGAATAGTGTATTAGAGTACTCAAGATAAATTGCAACTAACGAAATGAACTCAAATTATCAAAAAGACAAGTTAATTCCATTTCATCTATTAACATCTTGGACTTTCTATAATGACCTAACATGTAGAAAAAAGCAAAGTTCAAAAAGTTTAATTTACCTGTCTTAGCACATCTTCAAATACATTAAGAGCTACTTCTTTTCTTAAGGAAGGAAATAGGCTTCCAAATAGTTTTTGAGCTTCAATTCCTTTAGTGCGAACCCATTGATAATCATAATGTCGAATTATACGTCTACAAAAATATGTATTTTTAATGGTAAGAAGAAATCTTAGGTAAAATTATGTAATATCCTTCTTCTCTAACCTTGTAAGACGACGCTCTGGTTTCTCTCGATTAAGAAAACCAACCAAATACTTCATTTGCTTTTGGTAGCTAAGTAATTTATAGTCCATGTGACACTTGCTTCCAGCTACTGATGCTAGCATAAAGGCTAAAATGAAGATATCTATTATATAAAAGAGAGAGAGAGAGTATTATAAAACTTTTAGCTTGATTTGATGTACTATACTATAACATGTTTAGTACTAGTGCATTATACTTCCTCTCTCGTTTCTGATGTAATATTTGATTGCATTATACGTTTTACAGCTATATGTACATGTATGTGTGTTCCGGTTACACTTTCTACATGAATTACTTACTTACTTTTACATCATATTAACTCCGGAAGTGTACAAAAAGGGAAAGTTTTTAAAGACGCTTAAGCTATATTTATATAGTAGTAGGAGGTGAATTAAGCTATTTAACTTCTAGTATTTAAGCTCTATGTATTTAACACACATTTATATACATATATTTATAGACACTAATTAACTCTTAGCTATTAACTAAACATATAAAGAAGGTGAAAGGCTTACAGTTAAAAAATAAGATAGCAAAAAATACTCTTTCAGAATGATTTGCTGGAAGAAAGTCTCCAAATCCACAAGCAACAGAAATAGTAGAAATGTAGTACACAGCAAAAAAGTAGATTTGTGAGTCTGTCAAAGCAAGAGCTCCTTGATTCTGAAATGTTTCTGGGTACCTTGTAGAATTTGGATCAGCTAAAAGAGCAAAAAAAAGAAAGCAAGTAAAAAAAGGCAATTAGAGCTAGACAAAACATTAAATGGAACACAAAATACAAACATTACAAACACTACCACAGCAAAAGTAACCTCATCAGTTGAAAGTCTTTTTTTCTAGATAGCTAATGAGATATTCTACTAGATTCTATTGTTGCTCTTTTTAGTTCCTGTTTGGTTCATTACAAAACTCATTGTTGTACTCATTTTGTTAATAAGCCTTATGTGGTGGCCACACATTTTGCAATAATATACGTGTCTATGTCATTATGTTATTATTGTTATTATGTTTACCGGTAGCAGCTTTGTGTTTCTAAATATCATCCATTATCTCTCTTCTTCTATTCTCTCTTTCATATAGAGAGAGAAATGACGACTAGATACTATATAATAATGTCGTAATGTTTGTCTTTGTGTCCCTTGGATAGCTAGGATTAGTACATATATAAGGTCTTTGACCTACCAAATGAGTATGAGAGTGAAATCCAAGTTTTAGCCCTACACCTTGGATACGTAAGCGTCGTTTGACTTGGGCACGTAATAACAGCAAGAATACAAGCCATAATATGCGCGTGACAGAAGAAGACTGGGATGAGCTTTGCAACTCTGAAGACAAGAGAAAAGAAATCGACCAGAATGAATTAAGCTCTCAAAATGTATTTGTTTCTTTTAGATATATTGTTGTATATGTAATGTACAATGTATTGCTTTCTCTCTGATTCCCTTTTATTGACTAAGTGTTGTCTGGAGACTTGAGAGTAAGAGAGATTCGTTTTCTTCTAAAACGAAATAAGAAGAAGCTACTAGAGAGGAATACATAATTCTATTTTTTTTCTATATCAACATATTACATATATAAATTCCAATTCAATGAAGTTTCTAAAACCTAAGACAATTTTAGCATTTGCTAAGAAAAGCCACAGTAAAAGTAGAAAGAGACAATAATATTATCTAGTCACCCAATCAGAGAGTAAATCTTTATATACATCTTGGTCTTTTGGAAAAGTTTCTCTCTTTCTCTCTTGTTGAATTTTACTACTCCCACCGGCACACTTAGTTTCGTCGTCTTTCTCTATCTCTTAAACTCTACTGGGCTTGAGCTCAGATAAAAAGAAAATAGATTCACCTTAGGATAATAAATGTAAATGATCAAGTTCAACTCAAACTCTCTCTCTCTCTCTTTCTCTATACTATGCTATATGTATATGCTATGAGCAATATCTACTAGTAAAGTTTACAAAAGAAATGTTTTTAACCTCAAGTACCTACATTTATATACTATAGCATAAATCAGAGCTAGAGAAAGTAGAAAATGTAGTCGTAGAAAATGTCTGAGAGATATTTCTAAAAAAAGATTTAAAGCATGGGAAAAAGAAAATTGTACAGCTGCCAAAACTTTTGTATATATAACCTGTTGGTATTAACTCTAAAACTTCAAACCTCTCAAGTCTCTCCTTTAGATCTAAACAATAGGCAATAAGAGAGAAAGCAGCATAGTCGCTCACTTACTTCCACACATTTTGACCACTTGTTACAGAAGATTCCGCATAATGATAAAGTCCCCACAAATGATACAGAAGAATAAGACGATTGAGTCGAAGAAGGTAAGCATAAATAGAAATATTCCACCTTTAGTAAATGAAACAAGGGAAAAAACGACCATTATCTTGAGCAACTAGTGTTATTATCCTACTATACAGAAAGAAGCAAGAGCAGAGCGCTACAGCACCAAGGGAAAAAATAAAGAAATTGTGAAAGCATCATTATAGTCGTATCCAACTATTATTTTTATATCCCTACATACATATATATATATATATATATAGCTATTCTTTCAAAGTTGGATGTTATGTTGTTGGAAGTTAAAGTCGTCTTGCATGAAGGCAGATTAATGATAATAGTGTCGAGCTACCCTCTTTTTATGTACATATAGTATAATACTCAAAAAATGTTCTTTCTCCTGTTGTTGTTGCTCTTGCTCCCTTTTGCATTATGAACAGGAAAGTGAAGAAATAGCAACAGAAATGTTAATACTTACTCATAAGGAGTTGTATTCAGCAATGTGTCAATGATATAGTAAACCAAAGGACTTCCCATAATGTCTGTAAGCAAAGCCGAGTGGATGTAATATTTGGCCGACAAGAGCGGATGAGTAATGAGTGTATTAGTTATGGCATCATAGTAACTGAAATCATCATCATCAACAACAACATATAACATCAAGTTTCATATTATACACTCAGAGCAATGACATAGTACAATATATTATACAGAGAGCAAAACTTTAACAACTTACCCAACATGAAACCGGATGAATCTATAACATGCAAAAAGACAAATGTGCACATGTGTAGCTTGTTTCCTTATACACATACTCTAATCTACAATTTCTCTCTCTTGTTCACTCTTTACTACATATATATTTATATATGTCTATGGAAGAAGTATTATGCTACTAACTAACTACCAAGAGTTTGAGTACAGCAGGAGCATTTTGAGTATTAAGAGCAAGTTGGAAAAGTTAAGCTAATGTCAAACAAAGTAAAAGTTCTCTCTCTCTCTCTCTCTTTCTCCTGTCTCGCTTTTCCCACTACACTATATAGCTGCTACAAAACTTAGTCTAATGTTCTGGCTGCTGCTTTCTCTACATCAAACAAACCATAGGAAAAAACTAGGCAGTAAGTATTGTCAATACAATATTGTGTATAGACAAGGAAGTAGTTTCGAGTTTCCAACTACTTTATGCGAGTAATGTGTACTTTGGTTCGACAGGAAGAGTTGTACAATTGTATATATATATATATGAAAGAAAGAGAGAGAGAGAAGCCAAAGAAAAATGGAATTTGACTAACTGAACTATATAGATATGTACATAGAAAATAAATATATGAGAGCATATATTGCTAGCTGGACTGTAGTTGTAAATATGTACAAAACTTTTTCCTTTTTCGAGTGACAAGAGAGAGAGGATATTGCTATATATGTATTGAGAAATGTATAAAGAAGAAAAGAAAAAATGAAATTGTCAAGAGTTGTGACATTACATGTCTAAAATTGTGACAGAGTCGACAATGTAAATAAAAGCACCATAGTCCCGCTTCAAATCAGCAAAAGCTTCAAGTAAAGGCACCCAAAAGGTTGCCAAAAGAATAGAACCAACACGAAATATTTCCCACCCCAGTAAAAGCTTTGCTGATGGAAGACAAGTCAATGGCAGCATCAAAAATCTGTAAAAAAGCAATAGCAAAAAAGGATATTATATATAGTACTATACAACAACATATGGTATGCATATAAATAAAATCAAATAAAATAAAATTTAACCTGAGGAATTTGCAATGTCCCAATTTGTTCCATTCTGATATATATGCTGTATATGAATCTTCATCGTCAGGTTTTTTCTTATGGTAAATATACATTTGCTTCTTCTCAGTTTGTAGAGACGAGGACAAACGACTTCGTCTTTTTACTCGGAGAGAGTGTGGTAGCTCGAAATGACGTTGATACATCTATTCAAGACAGAGTTTATTGATCAATAAATTTTTACAAGTTAGCCAAGTAAAGTACATGCACCTCCGACAGCTGCTCATCTATCATCTTTTTATATGCATTAAAAAACTCGACTACATGTACTACATACATATATACTCTTGCTGCTTATGCATTAAGCATTACTAACTAAAAAAAGTTTTTATATACATATACTATATATATGTTCACCAACTACCACTAAAGCGACAGGTTTCTTTACATAATAAAGTTTACTGAAGAATATATTATTTTTTTATATATAATACCTCTTCAGCTTCCTTGTCATTTTCCAATTCTCTCCAAATTTCAGCCAACAATTTAGATGTTGGTAGAATACTTTCAAAAGCAGAATAGTCAATCACAATTAGTTCAAGATATGTCATACTTCGAATGGTCACTCGAGAAGGAATTCCATACAGAATATTAACCTCTCCAAAGCTTTGACCAGTAGTAAGATAGCCCATTCGATATGGAGTATCACCATAAAAAACCTTTTCACAACAAGAAAAAAAGAAAAAAAGAAAAGTTATAAACGTACCACAAAAAAAATGTCATAAAATTCCAAGCCGCACTTCTTTCTTACTACATATAAAAGAGAGGTAATAATTACTTAATTTATGACATTCTATAGACTAAATCACATTTCGATTTGATTTAGTGAACTCTTAAAAAAGAGACTTTTAATGGTTGAAATATTCTTGGAAGCGTGCAACTAATAGTTTTAATAGTCGGCAATAAATACCAATGAAGCAATTAATCATTTCACTCTTTGAGATTTTTACAGTTTGCTTATTCATTCATTGAGTTCTTATACTCTCTTGGTTTAATATATTCATATTCACGTAACTTACACGTGTTCTCCAACCGTATCAATAAATGACTAGTAATAATTACTAAAAGCCATAATAATAAACCTCTTTAGTCTCAAGCTTACTTCTGCATATCCACGTCGAATTATATATATTCTTCTAATGTAGTCTCCATTCGTGATAATGTCTTCATTTGGTGGAAGTACTGCAAGTTTCGACACAAGGCAAAATAGTCGTAGAATATCAGCGTCCATTCTCTACATTGTTTTCCCAAAGGTGAAACAAAATAGATAATAATAAGAGTAAATTAGTCCATAATATAGTAATCTTATACTAAATCCTTTTTACTAGTGTTCATGTGTAATTATCTAAACATATCCAATTATATGTATAATACCTCAAATAAATATGTTTGAAATAAGCATTCAGCAACATTATGGACCATTAGCTCTGTATACATTGAATGAGAAACTGAAAGGAAACCAACCGCTCGTGCATTGGCATCCGTACTTAATCCTCGTAAAACATCCCATTGAACTTTTAAATAGTTATCAACTCTATCAATGAGTTTCAATTCAATAAGATTATCATCCAAGTAATTATGAATCCAAATCATATTGTCCAAATGATGAAGTCTATAAGTAGAAGCAACAAAAATTGCGTAGGTGTAGAAAAGTGATGACAGTTACATTAATGTATAAAACTTTGAGAGTGACATTCATATCATATCATAACATACTTGTGTTCTACAGAGCCAGAAAGAGTTGTTGTAAAATCAGCATAACAGTAAGCAATCATACAAAATCCAACAATGAGACCAACAGAATGTAGAGCTGTCTCTTCTCTTGTCAAAGTTGTAACATCAGTAAATCCAATACCAAAAGTAGAACAGACAGCCCAGTATAAAGCAATGGAGAGAATAGTATCACCTCGAAAGTTAAATCTGTCAATCTTGGAAGAACTACTAGGAGTGTGAAAATGACGAGAGCTCATGTTTCCAGAAGGCAATGGAGTTGTTGTAGTAAGAATTTCAGTATTGTCAAATAAGCATTGGCTATATGTATATAGAAGGAAGAGAAAGTATATAAGAGTTGAAATGGAAATGACACTTTTCAAATCGCCACAGGAGGCATGAAAAGAGATAATGCATAATGACAATGATATCAAAAGATATCAACAACTCTGAAGAACACAACGTAATAATAATTCTAGAGTTCTAGAGTTTCAAGCGCAGGCACAATATAAAGAAATGAAATAGGAAAGAGAGATAGTGACAGAGAGAGAGAAAAAATGTCATTGGCTAAAAGAAAAAAGTTGACAGCTTGTTGACACTTTACTTACTCGTAACTTGGACATCGTAATATAAGAAAAACACATCCAAGCCAGAAAATGTAGATAGTTATATAAATCATGTGCTTCAGTGTTCTAACAAAAAGTGTACTATATGTAAAGTCATTTTCCCATTTTCGAAATCTCATCACAAGCTGAACAGAGAAAAAATAAAGTAATATTACATTCATGCTAAAGCTTTTAGTTATTATAGTAAGTATACCTTTCCAAATTTGAGACAAACATTCATTCTCATTAATAAAAGTTTCCTTGTATTTGCTTGAAATAAATAGCCTAAATTATGTATTGGAATTATTGGAATTACATCAATCCAAATACTTGGCTTTTGAACTTCACGATAGAAATGTTCAGATATTGAAGCTAACGGAGCCATTTCTATTGAAAATGACAAGAAAAAAAATTATGTCTAAATTATTTCTTATTTATAAATATTATTTTTTACCCCAATGATTCAGAAACACAAAGAGTCGAAAAAGAAGATCAAATAAATATATTAGATCAATAGCTGCATTAATAGGACGATGGAAATTTGGATCACAAAGTGCAAGTTCAACAGGGTATACTAAATTATGAAAAAGAATGACAAGTGTAATAAACATATTCCACCAAATAAATATAAGAGAATTTTTTGAGAATGTCAATCTTTGCCAATAGTGTTTTGGAATATGAATCATCTATAATAGAAATTTAGACAATCTTTAAGTTAGTTTACAATTTACAATTGTTATTATAGTACCAAACTAAATTAACTTACAGGTAGAATATTATAGTAATTATTTGAAGCATCATTTCTCATATTTCTTTTCATTTGTGAATATAATTTACGATATCGTTTACTTTTCCTTTGCTCCAAATCATGTCTCACATTTAGCCAAGCTAATACACTCATAAATTGTGTACCAGCTACTCCCCTTTATAAACCAATGAGAAAAATCATATTTTAAAATTTCATATTAAGTTAAAAATACATACCATGTAATTGCATTATTTTCTTGTGGTTGGGGTTTCATTGAAATGCTTTCAGCATGATGAGGATGTAGAATTGTCTTTCGACTAAACATTCTAACAATAGAGCTAACTCTACTAACTCCACTTCCCTGATTTATTTCTTTTTCCAACATACTTCCAGTAACAGAAGCAAGTCTCGAGCCATGTGGAATATCTGGAGAACCAGTATCACTTTCCGGTTTACTTCTACCTATCTTTCCACCATCATTTGCTGTTGTATTATATGAAGCCCATGCCATTCGTTTCTAAAAGTTTGATAAATTAAATATAAAATATATATTTCTGACTAATTGACTATGGAGCGCATACTTTTAATATTAGTCTCATTTCTTCATGAGCTCCTTCATCAAGTTGTACAACAGACATGATACTTCTCCAAGATAATTTAAGTATGTAACAAGTTGATGAAGTTTTCACACCATGTTTACGAAAGGTTGGAAATATTGAGTTAACTTCTCCTAAAAGAGAGCCTTTTGCCATTGATAATATTGGCGTGACTCCATCTTCGTCACTCATTATCTGGAGATTTTCATTACACAATAAGATTTACGATATCATTTGAAATTAAAAAAGTGTTTAATAGTACTAACCTCAACAGTTCCTTCAACAATGTAGTAAACAGCAAGTCCCGTAGAGTTTGGTTTAATAATAAATTCATTAGGATAATACTGTTTATAACGAACATGAAGTGAAAGTGTTTCAAGAGCTTCAGGTCTTAAGCATTGCAATAATTCAGATGCTTCAACCATTGGTTTAAATAATCCCATAGCTATTTCTATTCTCATACATCTTGGTAATAATTGTTTCATAACAATATCAGAGTAACCTCTTCCACGAACCCACATGTGATTAAAACTTGCTTCTACAAATTTTGTTATATGTTGTCCAGCATTAAAGTGTTTCTAGAGAACATTTCATTTATGTATTTACTTATCTTTTACAATTAAAAAGCTTTATTAGTGTCAACTTACAACAAAACTACAAACAGCAAAAGCTTCATGAAAAAACACAGCTCGTCTAAAATCCAATTGACCCAAAACATAAATGCAGACCATGATTATAGTTCCAGTTAAAAAGAATCCAAACATCATGATAAGAATAGAAATGACTCTTTCAAATGCACTCTCGGGTGGAATATATCGATTTCTGTATAGATAAATACCAACCATCCTCATCGTATTGTATAATTAGTTTATTGTTTACTTTGATAATTAAGACATACCCAGAATTACGAATAGACATAACACTCCAATGTAAAGCACCAACGTACCAACCCCAAGCATCTCCACGAGAATTATTCACATGTCTATAGAACGGATGTGATGAGTGAGGACTTAATATAGAACTATTTTCTGCATGTAATGATAAGTTGTTGCAAATTGGTGGCTTCAAAGCATTGTAAACTGGCTGTCATTTTAGAATAGTTAAAAGTGTAAACATATATGTGAACCATTTCATCAAAGAATATTAATTACTTTTATAATCTTACCTGACAACTTAGTGAATACCAAATACAAGCAATTGCATGAAATAATACGACCAAAAAAGTCAGAAAGCACAAGCAAAGAGCAAATACTTCTTTTCTATTTAAGTTGAGACGTAAAGCATTAGATTTTCCACCTATTATTAAAATCAATATATTAAAGAATATTGTTGACAGATAATAAAAATAATCTTGAAATACTTACTATAAAATGTAAAGATTCTATGAAGACGTAAAAGACGATTGAGACGAAGCAAACAAGTAACATATAATCTCTTTTTCCTTGCTTCATCTTCATGATCTAATGGCATATCATAAAGTAATATTGCTGCAACTTCTAAAGGTATCAATGATAATATATCTCCAGATAATGACATATAAAATCCAAGATTATCACAATAACCAGGATCTCTATTACGTTGTCGAACTCTATTAAGTGTTGCTTTCCTTGTCCAAAATTTACGAAGTACATCCACAAAAAACATGATATCGAAAATATAAAAGACTACTAGAAGTATAAGATTTTCACTTTCACGATTGTCAAATGATACCATATAACATGCAATAAGATATGAGCCCAACACGGTTGCCAAAATATAATAAGAAAATACATCATAAGTAAATTGTGTACAAAATACTTTGTTTTTTCCATCTTCTAAATTATGACCATCTCTTAGTAGAGGGTGATGTATGTGGTTGTGAACTATGTGTGATGATGACATTTTGTTTTAAATATATAATAATAATAACTATAATAGTTCTAAATTGATGACAAATGAACAATAATGAGAGTACATGAAATAAAATCTAAAATGATAATCATGGTAAAAACTCTAGCAACAATGCGTGGTCAACTTTATTTCACGTTTTACTGGTAAATTCATTGAATAAAAGAAATTGTTTTTCAATTATAGCAATTTGAAAAGGAATATAAATATTAATGTCTGTTTACATATAAAAAAATTAAAATTCGTTTAAGAAAAGTGTGTACATAGTTATTATAAACCAATAACTACAAAAGTATTCTTAGTAAAATAAAAAAATATATATAAAACTCAATGTCTTAAGTAATTATAAACTGTTGCTTTTTAAAATCCAATTGTACAAGTACTAATAGATTTCTTGTAATAATCCTTGAAATCAGGATAATGACGATCTTTTATTGGCTCAATTAAAAAAACTTCAGCAAGAGCATGAGCCATGTTGAATGAAGTACTTTGAACAATTGCTGCTGAGCATCTGATTGCACTGTCATTTTCATCGTCTAGCTTCTAAAAAAGTAATAAAACATCAAAAACAACAGCTAAAAAGCTGTGTAATTGTATACGTTGTTATTGTTCTTACCAATTTATGCCAATTACATTTAACTTGAGGCAAAGACGCAAAACCAGAACTCATTACAAGTTCATTTACATTCTCTTTTGTTTCAATTTTGTATTGAGTAGCTAATCCGATTTTTGCAGCAATATCAGATAACTCTATAAGTAAAGCTTGTGCTGGAAGAATATGCACATTTAAATCTTTTCCAGTTTTTTTATATAACCAACGAAGTCCACATTCAACATTGTAAATATCATTTTCACGAGCAAAAAGAACATTGAGTGCCTCTGGATTATTCATATCTTTAGCCTATGAAAATATTAGTGTCAATCGGACTGAGCAGACATTTTAAAAAATATTATCGATTTAATTATACTTTTGACTTACTGCATTAATTGCATACTCAATTTGCTTATATATTTTGTGAGGATCATTTTCAGTAAATTCTTTCCATTGTTTCTTTTTGGGTGCAGGAGCATTGGTATATGGAGGTGCTGGAACGCCAAACTTTACACATTGACAACGAACCTCAAAGCTTGAAGAATCTCGTTTATCTATATATTAAAACCAACATTATATGTATGATAAAATTTCTAAATGTATTTTACATCATCATCTTACCCATCTCAGGCTCAATCAAGCATCCAATACAACAAGAATGTCCATATGCAATAGAAAAGGTAGCCGTAGCATACTCACAAGGAATTTGAATATTGCTTTCCATATCTTTGTCATCTCCACAATAATGGTTAAAATGAATGAGAGAAAATTTTTTTTCTTGAATGTCAATAGAAGAAGGAGCTGCAAGATATTTACCAACAGCCATCTCTTTATTCATATCGTCATCCAATGTTCTAACAATCATTTTATCTCTAAGATGAACAGGATATGAACTATATATGTATATAATAGAATAAATTATTAAAAAATGCTTACAAAAACCTCAGCAAGTAATATATTAAACTATATTTACTACCAAGTACTTACAGAATCTTTATTGGAACAGTAGCAGCTATTTTCATCAATAATTCATTAGAAATATTCTGAGAGTTCAATTTTCCAGAAGGTGGTATTTTGTTAGCATTATTGTCATTATTTCTTTTTTGGAAAAGTCGACTTCTACCTCTTGCAGCACGAAATGGAGAATTATACATTTTTAGTAACAAACTTAAATTACACGAGGAATTTTTGTCAATATTTTTTTGTAATTATGCTAACTTGTAATTTTCTGTCACAGTGTACAATTTGCAAAGTTATAAACTATTTCTTTCTTTGTTTACTGCAATTATAGCAACGTTGACACTTACAAAGGTTAACGGTCAATTAAAATTTTGGAAATTATAAAATGAAAAATTTAAAAAATATATACCACAAACTGACTATGTCTTGTCGCCTCTGAATCTTATGCTCAACTGAGAGAAACGTTTCTTTGTTCTCAAAAAGCGTCGGCCTCGAATAGCGCGTCACTAATTTGCATATCTCAGAAAATTTCTTTCTTTCTTCAAGTACATTATTTCATAAGTATAAACAAAAAAGTTCAATGACCTCACGACTACTTATAACGATTGTCATTTTACTCATTACAATATTTTTTCCGTCAACAAGAAAATGTTGTCTTTCATTTTCATTGCATTGTACATATAATGGATATCTACTGCATTATATTGATGAGAATATGATAACTTCAAAGCTCAACTTCATCGATATTACTTAAATAAATAAAACAAACATCTTTTCAGCCTATGGGAGTGAAAACAACATTTCTTGTGGTGCATTTTCTGCCAATCTTTCTTTTGTAGTGGAGAAAACCTAAAATTGGAAATGAAGGCATGGACAATAACAAAAAGCATCAATACTTGAAAATTATTTATGTACACCATTATCTACCTTATAACTGTCGCTCTATGATATAAGTATAAAACTGTAACATATGACTTTCTCTCGGTTGATTGTCTTCCCTTTTTGACATATTACGAAATGTATTTCATATTAACTGTCGTCCACCAAATCCTATACTATTATTATTTTCATATACCTAAAGAAGTCGAGAGAAAGGTTTTCATTTGAATTCTCATTTTAGTGATTACAACAACTAAAAACTCTGTCATATTATTTTCTCTGTTGAACTGTTGAACTCTTACAACATTTACTACAAAAGTTTTAATAGTATATTGTATTACATTTAGTTGAACCCAAGTGTGACAGTGTTTGCCAAGAGAGAAAGAGTAAGAGCATGTAATAAAACACGAAATGAAATTGGAATTACGTTTAGCAGATTGTTTTATTTAATTTGTCGTTCTCTTTGTCTTTTTTCTACAATACAATTTCATCTAAAGTGACACAAAAGCTAAAAACCCTAGTGTGTTAAAAGCTACTGGTAACTTACTCTGCTCTAACTTCAGTCGGTGTTTTCTTTTTTTACTTCCATTTCCTGTGACCCCGACAGTTTTTATGTAATTTAGTGTGTAATTTACCTTTCTCTTTCTCTCTTTGCTTTTCATGTACTAAACTAAATACTTGACTTAGTTTAGTAGAAAGCACATAAGGTATTTTATCTTTAACAACAGGCAGAGAAAGAAGACTACAATAAAAATCTGTTATTGCTTTTTTCTCTCTAGTAATTTCACAGCTTTAATAGAAAAAGTACTACAACAAGGTGAGCTGTAGTAGTGGGTATCAGGTGTAACCCTTTTATTAACGACATAACAAGCAACTAAAGTATAGCAATAAACTCTTAAATATATACACTGAAATATAATGACAAGAAAAATGGTGGAGAAAAGAGATGACGTTGAAGAACAAATGGAAAGATTGGAAAGTGTAGAGTCTCAAGTGAATCGTATTAGAAGAATTGCTTATGCTGAAATTTTTGCTACTTTGCTCATAGTATTGAGTCAGGTATGTTGAAAAAAAATAATTTATTTAAAAAATTTGTTTTTGTTTCGTCATTATGATGTACATTTATTTGTATTATAGACATGTGCTATAGCTGCTAGTCATGAATTTGCAACTAGATCATTAACTGGAATCTGGACATCTTGGTTCTTTTTTGTTTCTGCTGGAATGGCACTGTTTTGGTCTTCACGCTGCACTTTCAATGGGTAAGACAAGAAGTAAAGAAAATGACAATGTAAAAAGAGTCATTTATCTTAATATATTGTGACAAATAAATCCCTTTTTCTTTTTAGATTGTTAGCAGTTTTAATACTACAAGTCATAGCTGCTACTCTTTCTGTCCCTCTATTCACAGCATGCTGTATTCTTCTTGGTGTTTATGGATTTTGCTTTGATCAAAGCTGTGGTTAGTTAAAGAGAATAAAGCGATATACGTAGCTTAAATAATATTAATAAGTCAAAGAGAGATAACTGTTCAGATTGGTTACAGGTATATTATACTCTTTGATTTAAGTTTTATAATGTGCGTCATGAATTATATAAATTCCTTTGATCACTTTGAGATTTTGATGACGTTTTGTTTTTCAGAAGAGTATCAAAAGAGTATATTATATCTAATAATTTATTTCATTTTTAGGAGAAGCATATGTCGGTTCATCTATTACAATAATTACAACAAATCTCATAATGATAACAGCAAGTTTGACCCAAGCTTGTTTAAATAGCTACAACACGTATAATTGCTACTACCTTGCTTATGGACAACAACCAAATAAAAATAATAACTCTACTATGAATGAAACAACTATTGCTGAAGAAGAAGAAGTAAGTTCGTATATCTCTATAATTGTGAAAATAAAATCCCTTAGTGAATTGTATGTAAGAATACTAATTAGTTTAGGAAACAAAACAACATAGAAAGAGAGAAAGAGAGAATATATACTACAAGATCTATTATGACATTATATCATGATAAACTATCTGTGTGCATTCGTGCATGAAATAATTCATAATATCATTATTATCATCATGTGAAATATAATATCAGACTCTCGGGTCTTGTAGAAATTCGAGTCTTCTTCTATAGTACGTATTATCATTATGTGTTGACAACATATAGCTACTGTGAAAAAGATCTGATAAGGTTTTGTTTGCTACACACGCTTTATATGTATCTGTATGCTAGAAAGTCTTTTTTCTCTTAGTTCATTTTGTCAATATCGAATGAATATAATAAGAAAACCTTCATAAAAGTTTTAGTAGCACGTTATATTTGAATGTAAAAAACTTTTACCTTTTTCGCAAACTTAATAATATTGCATAATAGTAGAAAGTCTTTTTATAGTTAGAAAGTCTGAATAGTGAGAGTAAATGAAGAACGACATGACACAAGACTATAGCCGGATTATTCAGAGTAGGAAGAGATGCTCTCTCAGTTGTGTAGTAATAACATAAAACCATTAAAGAGCTAATAATATCTGTAAAGTTTGTCCTTTGTCCTTTATGTAATATATAAAAGGGTTATATGCGAAATGAGAGAGAGAGAGATGATGATTGATACTGAAGTCCATGCTAGATACTTTTAGTTTGAAAACCAGAAATTCAACACTTGAGTTTACTATATAGATAGAGAGTGTCAGTTTCATCATCATCATCATGTAAAAGAGTCCAATTTTCCTCACTCGACTCTCACACACCCTGTTATATTCAATCTCCGCTTTTCATGATGATTTTGAGACTTTCAGTGAGACTCTCTGGTCGTCATCATCAAATGAACATGATGATGAACATTATATAATAATATAGTGTTTTAGCAAGTTACCTACTGTATATACATACTATATCTAAAGTATTATAGTTAAACTTCCTGTCACTTCCATTATTTCCAACAGGGCGATTATGATGGCAGTGGATCGATCACAAGTGGTGAAACTGTACAACAGGAAACTACGACAAGAGGAGAAGGAGAAAGGGGAACAAAATCATCATCATCACCAACACACATTGATCTCTCTTTGCCTTTACCTTTAGCTGCTCTTCTGCCTGACTTGACTTTAATGTTCAACGGATATCCTAATTATGAAAATTTGCGGCGTGTCAAGTATAGCTGTGGCCGTTGTCATATTCTGTGCTCAGGTGTGGTTAAAGATCAAGAAGAAACTCTTAGCATTAAATGTTGTGTTAAATATTGAATGGCTAAATGCTCTTCCTCTTTTCTTTTTATATATAGACGACAATGCTGTCATTGGCTCGAAATGATGGAATTAATATCGGAATAGGAATTTGGGGAAGTTTTTTTTGTATTTTTACTGGAGCACTTACTATTTGGAATGCTCATAAAACTACACAGAAAAAGTAGTATTAATATATAGTATATATTTCAATAATGAAATTACGTTTTAAAAATTTTTTATATGAATTTCAGTACTGTTGCAATATTTGTCTTGCAAGGAGTACAATTAGTATTGTCAGTTCCTTTGGTCTCAATTGCATATTACATTGTTTCTGTATTTGGATCTTTTAAAAATTTTTTTATATGAATTTCAGTACTGTTGCAATATTTGTCTTGCAAGGAGTACAATTAGTATTGTCAGTTCCTTTGGTCTCAATTGCATATTACATTGTTTCTGTATTTGGATCTTGTTTACAATATAATCCACTAGACGCTTGTGACAAGTTTGGTATATAACAAAAATTTTTTTAAAGAAAGTAGTTGAAGTACTCTGCTAATATCTTTTTTTAAAACTTTTTTACAGATAGTGAACAAGCAAAATATAGAAGTCTTGTAGTTGTAATTATGGGAAGTTTCATGGCTCTTGCTGGTATGGCTCAGTCGCTCATTTCTCTAATCATCATGTTGATTTGTTCCCAGATGGTTTGTGGTATAAGATGCATGGTGAGATATAACTTGATACAACACCATTCTACAACAAATTGGTTACTACAAGATGGCTTCTGTATATGAAAGTAGTTTAGACATGTTGTTGTTGTTTTCATAGTTTTAATTGCTTTTACAAAATCTCCCATCAACACACACTAACACATTTCTTAGCATCAAACGAAGAGTAAATTTCTATGTAATATACTATGTATGGCTAAGATGAAAAATCGACCATCTTTCTTTCCTAGAAAGCAATGTAATTGCTTGTTTTCTCTCACAAAATGCTTCACTAAGCACTTTTCTCGTAGTAGATAGTATTTTTAGTCTAAAAGTATGTCTTATATATATCTATACTAATCTATAATCCTTGGTCTTATATAATCTTCTTCTTGCAGGTTTCTGGAGCTACAGTTTATCCCACGCTATAGGCATGTAAGTATGCAAGAATAAAGTAGTTTGAACTTATTTTGTTATAAAGTATATAATCCAAAACCTTTAATAACAGAATATTTTTAGAAAATCTCATGTAACACACAAGAAGTATAGTCTTGAAAAAAATTTAAATAGGATCAACTTTAAGTACAGTAAGTAATACTTATGCATAGTTAAATTATAACAGATAACATTGTGGAAAAGTAGATTAGTATTATTCTTTAAAAAGTCCTTGAACCTCTTGTACAATACATTTGATTTTGACATATTTAGATTTTTAATAATATATATGTATGTGTTATTCAATAAGTACATTTTTCAATAAAGTAAAAGATTTATATAAGAAATTATTTGTTCTTAAATTGCGATATACAATGCATATTTTCACAGTCAGGATTTGCAAATGGACTCACTATTATTTTTTATCTCTTTTATTTAATTCCTTAGCTCTTGTAACCTGTAGTAAATTGAAAAATTAATAAGTTAATTAAGTTGTTCAGTATTATGACTTTAAAATAATTTAATGTTGTATACATACCGTCTCGAAAGGTCATCTTTTTCTGCAGGCTTGGATTCTTTTAATGATGAAGAAGGAATGGCAGCAGCATTAAGTTGAGAAGTAATTTCTAAACCATTTTCATCTGCAATTTGTTGAACTAATAAATCCACTTGGTCTTTTGGTGTCATTGTTGTTGTTGCACTGCCCATTGCGTCTTCTAAAACAGAACTACGAACATCAAGGTCTTCAAATTGTGCTTCAAACTTGTCCATAATCTATAGAATAGTGTTAATTACTATAAATTCATATGATTCTACATTAAAAAATGATATAATTAATATATACCTGTGAGATTTTTTGTAGATCCATTGAATTCATAGCTTTATCAAGACCTTTAACAACTGTGCCCATATTTTGTGCTACCTGTAAATCGAGCAAAATTTTATTAACATGCAAAATATTTTGTTAATTTTATAAAACTAGAGCATTAAAATGATTACCCCTTTCATTGTCACAGCAGATTGTACTTTACATCTCACAGCATCTACTTTAGATGCCATTCTCAGGTAATTAATTCCCTCGTTCCTCTTTCTGTAAACAACAAGAACAAATCAAAATTAAAAATTAGAAAATACCACATCACAAATATTATTACATACCTAATTGCGTTTTCGGCATAAACTTTAGCTGTGTCAACATTTCCTTGTTGTAAGGCCTTTTTGACTTTTGCTTTTTGAATAGCTTCATCCTTTTCTGCTTTCTTGGACAGTTTCTCTAGCTGCTTTGCACAAAATCTAAGATTGAATAGTGTATCTGTAAAATGATAATAAAGTATCGATTAGTTCATGTATTTACTTATAAACAGTCAAAAATTATTCACCATCCATAATGAATAACAAATAAAAGGGATGATCTGATAAAAATATCCAAAATCTCAACGGACAAAGCTAAACTGCAACTTGTCTTGTCACTCTTCCTACTGTTATAGCACCGTTTTTCAAGAATCAGTGATAAAATTTGTAATTTGTCAAAGGTGTGCCAGCAGGTTGTTTAGGACAGGTGTGTACAGTGATGGATTGGTGATGATTAATCTTAAAAATTAGTGATAGTCTTTTTTTTGTTTTGTGACGTGAATAATTATGAGTCACAGTTTGCAAATATTGCCGCTGATATGTGTGACGTCATAATCCAAGCTTCTCAACAGTTTGCCTTTGTTCATATTTTCATAACTTGTTGTAAATATTTATTTTACTTAGAATTAACTAACTTTATGTATAACCTACAAACTATCAATTGTGTTTAATTAATTGTTGCACTATTTGATTATATTTCTTTCTCCGACATTTTAAATTGGCCGAGAACGATAATATATGTCAAAATGTTTGATAAAATCTGAAAATCAAAAATAAATTGACATTATTTGCATTATAAAAGAATATTCCAACATCATTGCTACATTGTTATTAGTACTTACCGCAGTAAAACTGCTTCTTCTCAAATAAAAGTAGCCACAACCAGAAAGTTGTAAATGTGTGTTGGACACCAATTGTTTCAAATGTAAAATTATATCATCATCAAGAATGTAGCTTTTTGACTGCTGAGGTGGTATTTGTAATACAACAGTTCTTAATTCACACATCTGAAATAGTCAAGTTTTTTACACTATTATAGTACAATCTTCCTTACTAAAATTAAAATAGAATATGTTATTACCTTTGAACTCAACAACTCTCCATAATTTGTTAATGACATTATCATAATAATCATGACAAATATAAATAGCATAAGCATGATATATAGTAATTCTCCTTCTAGTGTTGGGTCATTTATTATTACCTCAAATATTGCGATACAAACAAAAATAGCTGAAAATCCTATAAATAATAAGGACACAAATTGTGATGTAGCATTTAGTTGTGAAAATAGATTTTCCAATGCTACAATTCTTTTGTAAATATTATTCCAATTCATTTCTTTTGTGTTTATTTGATCACGTTTGATTTTAGTTTGTAAAAAGTCAGGTATAATTACAATTCTGTAATCAGAATTAAAGTTCTTTACCTCATTACAAATTGCATCTAGTCTACTAATAATAGCTCTGGTAAAATATGCCATAAAGAAAATAAAAAATGATGATGCACTAGCTAAGGTTCCAATATGAATGCCAACTAGTGTAATGCATATTGATTTTTTTCCTAATAATAACCAAATCCAAAAATTATTTCGTATTCCCAACGGATTATCAAAGATTGTCGAAGTTAAATCCACAAAAGACAGAGAGCATAAGGATACATACGCAATCCAAACACAGGTTTGAATAATAGCTGAGCCTGATCCTAAAAATGATACCATATCATGTCCAGAATTTCTTGGAAATTTTCTATCAAACTCGTCTAATTGTTTCCAACATTTCACCCATTTTG
>VCNE01003815.1:0-11025 GCA_009869805.1 Oncopodura yosiiana | reverse complement strand
ACTACCTATAGATATACAGTGAGTAGGAGTTTTCTTCTGACTTTGGTATGCTAACAATGTGTTATGCCTCTAGAAGTATAAAAAAGAGACGACTGTTGTGGTCATGTTGTTGTTGCTTTGTTGTGGCTTTTGTTAGCAGTCATCAGAGATGAATTATGAAGTGTAATGGAGTCGAGTGTAGTATAAAAAAAGTACTGTGGTCTATGAGAGAGAAAAGCTTGTCATCGTCTCATTCTGTGCCTAATTTGGAATGGCCCACTTGCTGACACTTTTTGAGTAGAGCACAAGGCTCTTGAGAGAGTATTCTGGTATATTGTTGTACTTGAATATATATATATAGAGCCGGGGCATTGTGATACATGAAGGCTAAAATTAATGATTGTTGTGCTGCTGAATTCTATAGACTTTTCTTATTATGTATACTTCATATAAAATTTATAGTATATTGCTACTCTTGAGACTTTTAGACACTCTCCATTTTTTATTTTTCTTCACGGCCAACTGCCTTCTATAAGAGAAGATCGTGATCCACGCAAATGTAATTAGGAGTTTGTTGTTTATATATATATTGCGTTTGCTATTGAGATAAGGAAAGAGCAGCTCATTATTTTTTGTAAACTTCAGAAGAAGGAATGATGAGAAGCAAATAAGTGAGCTTCTCCTACATTCCTCACTAACAAACAGTGGAGAAGAAGTTGAAGCTTATTTGCAAATTGCTTTTTTGTTACTAAAACACAAAAGGAATTTTAATGTCATTACTTACATACATTACACATATATATATGCGATGATATTTACTACTTTACTTTACTACTTAAACCAAACTATCAAGCAACAGAGAGAATGAAGACACCCTCATGATTTATAGGAGCAGTGAATTTTCATCACATATTCTAAAATTTTCATTCAAAGAGACTTCCATGGAGTAAAATTCCTTGTTCTTTTCTATGTTCCTATGCTAATCAACTAATGCACAAAAAGTGTACAAGAAAAAATGGAGAGAAAAAGACTCGTATCGTTATGCAAAACAAATTGTATAGGAAAATGGTAAATGGTTGTGGATACTAGTTTTATTTGCTTCTACTTTTTGTACTATATGTACTCTTCGTCTCGCTTTTTGTTACCAGTGTATATATAATTTGTCAAGTGAAGAGACAGAATAAATCACAAGAGTTTTTCTTTTGCCCATATTTACAATTCTTAAAGCTGCTGACTATTTAGCATTATCTATATATAGCAAGAAAAAAATTTACATTACAAATTATTTGTAAAATGTCAAATGTCACAAATAAACCCAAATGGAAATAAGCGTGCAAAAATGTGACATTTGTAAAACAAATTGGTTTCTTATTCTTATTCTTCCAGTTTTAAAATGTGGGACAAAAAAGTTCTTTATATCCTCTTGTATGTTTTGACTTTTTCTCTTATGTAAACCATTGTCAATTGTCATCCTACATTTTTTCCTACCGAAGAAAAAGACTGGATGATACCGTGTAGCGTAATATAATATGCAGTAAATATTGTACACATCTTTTGCTTGCCCACCTATGAAAAAGTCATAAAAATTCTCTCTCTCTCAACTTCTTTGGTTCAGCGTGTGACTCTTACAAGAATAAATATCACAACTCACTTTTCTTTATGAGAAGATGAGTTTTCAGTTTGAACTTGTGGCCCTCATAATAAAGCACTGTAGCCTTTATACTATATAACAATATATAGTAATATACCTTTACCAAAAACGAGAATAAGGCTTAGAACTAATAAGTAGACTTACAAAGCTATCAGGCCAAAGCAATAAGTGTATAACAAAACAGGTGTGAACGGCATGGATCAATAAACCAAAAACCACCCAAGTGGTGGTGACAATATATATATATTACTCACAGTGTGCCACATAGTCTCTAATATTACCTATCTACATTTTCGATATTGAATCTATCTCCATTGCTCTGTAGAACACATTGTCGTAGCTTTGAAAAGATACTATATTGCTCTTGAAAGAATATTGGCAAAATAAGTAATAAAAAATGTAGACTACGACACATAAAATATGATGGTTAAAGTTTCTTGCTGTTCTTCAGTTCAGTGTCGAGTGCGACAACAAGACTTTTACGGTGTGTGGTCTCTTCTTATGTACTTTATTCTATATAGTGTTGTCCAGTCATATAGAGTGTGAGTATTACACAACTTGTAAAAGAAGAAACCAACGCCCAATACGAGAAATGCGAATGATCATATAGTAAACTTACTCTCTACAAAAAACTTTTATTTTACTTTCAGATGGATTTTACTAGTTTAACATTTAAAACACTACACAAACTCTTGTTTGTTGTAGATAGCAGCTCACTTCTTCGTCATTGTACAATATGGTATAAATGTAAAAAAATGCTAAGTGCTTTTTCTACACACGCTCTTCTAATTGCTTCCCTACTTTACATCTTGTGACAAAACGGACACACAGAGACCAAAATGTTCTGTCCAGAGGCTAGTCACAATATAACACACAATAAGTAAAGAAGATGTAACTTTTTCTACTGACTACTTTGTATTCTTCTTTAGTACATACAAAAGTCAACAATCTTGGCGACAAATAAATTCATTTTATCTTTCTCAATCGCTCCTCTTTTTCTCTCAAAGCTAAAACATAGCCCTCACACGCACGAACAAATTTGGGTGACAAATTTAGGACGAGAGTTGGAATAAAAACTTGAAATCCAGCTCAAGTTCTTTTTTTTACCATCTTAAATCTTTGTCTTATCTTTTTTTTTTAACTATTACATCTCATCTTCTTATACTCTTGAAAAAAAGAGTGTCTCTGCTAAATACGTTTTAGTTTTAGAAACAACATTCTTCCTCCTTGTTTTATGACATTTACTAGCTCAACTCACTTACCTTCAATTTTTTCAAGGTGGTAGGTAAGAAAAATTAGAGGAGCAGCTATAGCTTCTTCTGTCTCTTGAATCTCTGTGTCTTATGATGTTTCATGATTTTAAACGTGTGACATAATACGAGTTCAAAAGTAAAATTCATTATCTAACTTTAGAAAAGGGAAAATAGACATGACATGAAGTGATAAGAAGCAAAAGAACAGAGTACGTGATAATCTCCTGTGAAAAATGATTGTTTCATCATCATCAACTGAACAATTCTCATAGTTGTGTGAGATTTTTTTGAACAAAAGCCAGTAAGCCACAGGTATCCATTACCTTGAGCACATAAGAGATTTGTAGCAGTTAATATTCTCTCTGTTTGGTAGTAAATAGAAATAAAGAAAACAGCAGTCAAACGTCAACTTCAAGATCTTCAACTCATAATAATAATGATGACTAACACAATACTCTCTCAAGCTAATCTCTACTTCATATTCTTATAGCTATCTTAGCTTAGAGTAGTGGTGGCGAAAAAAAGGTCCAATTTGATGTGTTCTCTGCTCATTTCAAATTTCATCTTGGACAGCACTTAATGGTTTTAATGGTTGAGCACAGCAGTTAATAGTTAATGGTAGTCGCTTTGGCATCTTTCAGTTCAGTAATAATCTTTTTTTGTTGTTGAAGTGAATATAAGTAGCTCTATGCTTTTATTAGGATATGAAGTCTCACTGGATATGAGATTTTTAGTTTGGTTTTTCTGTTGACCACATGCTGACTCTAAATGAACCCCCGTCATCCATAAGTCTTCTACTTGTTTCTATTTTTCTATATATTCTCCAATATGAGATGAAATGAGAAATGCTACCTATGCCACCAACAAGTAGAAAATTTTGACTGTTCAAAACCATTTATAATGTTATTGAGACCAATGTATAAGTAATAAGATGTAGGTAAGAGAGGTTAGAAGAAAAAAAATGAAATTTTTACAAGAATTTTTCATCTATATTGGATTCGGATTCCTTCTCTCTTCATCTATCTTCTCTCTTTTGAATGCATATATAGATTATTATTACTTTTACTCTTCTTGAGAAGAGAGTTTTTACTCAAAGGACCCAAAGACCAAAAGTTTTTCTTACTACCTCCTGCTGTGTCAAGTTAAATGTTTCTTACTACGTTAATTTTCTTCCTTTTGTGGTTTGAATTTTTACTGACTTTACTGTACTATAGAGTATAAGAAGAGTAGGAAATAGGAAAAGTGTCAGCTCGAAAAATATCCAATTTTCTGTTATGAACTACATTAGAAGCACTATTACAACAGAAGATTAGAACCAATCACTCGCCTACGAAATGAAAGTTGTGTCATGTCAGTCAGTTATACATCATGTTCAGTTCGATTGGATATTATTTATTATATGGCAAAAGTCTTGAGAAGAAGAGAGAGAGAAAAAAATGTTGTTGTCACTACAATTGATTGATTATGTAGTACATGTGAGAAGATTAGCTTAAACTATCTTGACTTTGAGTAGAAGTGAAAGATGAAGTTTTGTTTTGTAAGGTAGTAGTAAAGAAGAGAAGAGAAGAGATGATAATAAATGTGATGAAACTGAAGATGTGGGCTACAAATTCATATAATATAGTAGGCGTACGACTTAATGATAGCGTTAGGTAAAAAAAGTAACGGTTTGAGAAAATTTCGTTTCGTTCTAGTTTACACAATCATAGTGATTACAACAATATAAATGACTATAGTTGATCAAATGATGACTTTTCAATGCTTATTGTGAAGTAGGAAAATTATGTGTTTGCAATTGGTAGTAAATGGCAATTGTTTCATTCCTAGAAATTGACAACTTCTGGTTTTTCAAATGTATCATTTTTATGCCACTGAGAATTTTTCAAGGTGTATGGGAACATCAAGATTTTCACTAAAGGTAACAATATAAGAATTCTCTTCTTATGTCTTTGCGATACTGTTTAGTAATTGTAAAATTTCTTCAGTTGTACTAATAAATAAATTGAATATCAGTATCAGAATAATTTACGGTATACATACCGTAGTCAAAGTGCACCATGTAAAGAGATTTTAAGAGTATGACAGATTTGAGAGATGACATGTACAAGACAATATGACATGAGTAGGAATATCTGAAGATGACACGACAACTTTGCAACAATAACTTTGCACTACTTACACAACAACATTTGATCATCTTTTACATGTTGATGGGAATTGGGTGCAACAAAGTATAAAATTTATATGCAAAATTTCATGTATGATCTATCAAATCATATTCAGTTCACTCACATCAAATATAATTCACTTAGTCAATTTTACATTCTACGCTTGAATGAAAAAAACACTGGTTTAAACTCTTTGTAATAAGTATGTAAGTAGATCTGTAGAGCATACAAGACCACAGGCGAAATGAAGAGAGAAGATCAAAGACTCAAAAGAAAAATATACATTTGGAAAAATAATTTTATGTCGTAGTATTTTTCCTCATCACTATCAAAATTGTTATGCTGGTAATACAGGATTCTATTCTATCACAACAATTTAATTTTTAGAGACCACCATAATGAAAAAAAAATTGTCATGATGTTTTTTGATGTCGCCAGAAGCTCAGCAGGTTGTCAGTGATTTCTTTTTGTCCTCATCATTGTCATCATTGTAGTTCTAAGTACTGTAGAGCAGAAGCAAGCCGGATAACAAAAGGGAGACAACAGGCGCTTTTGTAGATTTTTCACAAAGACCTTTACATAGATATACAACATTCAATTACAACACTAGATTCACCCAAAAATTGCCTTTTAACATGCCGACTTCGTATACTAATACTACTGTTGTTGTTCTCGTTATTAAATTACTGTTGACTTCATGTCATCATGTCGTCATCCTTGATTTGACTCTCATACATCTCTCGTTCAAACTCACAATCTGTTGTTTTTTCTCTATATCTACGTCGGATATTTCATCTTTGCTCAAAGAGCCAGAGAGAAAATGATATTGTTATTTCATATTTAGGAATGCATGAGTAGAGACAATGAGAAAACTCTTTTCGATTTCATTCGGGTGAACACCTTCAAGGCTCAATTTTGTGTTGTTTTTGATCTTTTTTCTATTCAAGAGTCAACATTGAAATTGCCAATTTCCTTCTTTCTCACCCTACATTTTAGAGACTTTATTTTCCCCTTGAACAAAAAAGATTCAATAAAAGTCAAAAGTTTATGAGAAACTATGCAAAAATCCTTTACAAAATATATTGGCGTCCTTGCTCCAAGGAATTGAGATTCGATATGTTTACATTTTTTTCCCAAAGATCTTCGTCTCTCTTGTTGGAAATGACCTTTCTCTAAATTTAAAGACTCCAAAACGTCTGACCTCACTAACCTAGGATGAAAATGCCNCGTCTCTCTTGTTGGAAATGACCTTTCTCTAAATTTAAAGACTCCAAAACGTCTGACCTCACTAACCTAGGATGAAAATGCCCACCTCTTTTGGCAACTTGATTTTTTTATAGGCGACACAATGTTAGAGGCTCGAGCCGAGTCAAGAGAAATTGTCTAAATCACGAAAAAACGGAGACGGGGTGCATGCAATGAGCCAACAAAACACCGACAATCTGTCTGGATATTGACTTTTTGACCTCCGATATCAAACGACTTAGAGTGAGATCATGAAATCAACAACACTGTATATACATATGTAGTGGAGACTTGTACAAACTTAGAATTGACCTGAAAAACTTCAATGTTCAATGATCCTCCTCTTTGGGCCAAAATCAAAAGTGATTATTGTATTATATGTGTTGGTAATATGTTGACTATTGTATGTTGGTGGATTTTAAGACTTCAAAAGGACTCTTTAGTAAAACTCTTTAAGGTAGAGTATCGACATAATTACAGAGTACACAATAATACACAGACAAAATCTTTTTTCCTAAGAGAGAGGAATATCCTTTTTTGCCTAAGCTTTACAAATAATTATACAGGAGCTGTTGTTGGAAGAAGAAAAAAAAGTTTAGTCTACAAGATTCTCGCATCTTGTCTACTAGTTAAATACATTAGGTTAGATATCATTATAAGAAGAAGAAGGTACTTCTATATCAAGAGAAATGAGTAAGCAATTGTTGTAAAAACTTGTAAAATTTCCCATTTATATACACTTAGTAAAACTATTATTCTCTGTGTTATTACTATTGTCTACTTCAATGTTAACAACAAATTTGAACAAACCTACTACTGTAATTTTTCTTTTGTTGTCCACTTATTATGAGCATATTAGCCTTGCCTTTGCAGTTCTTTCTAAATCCTTAAATTCATGGTCATTTTCATCATCATTTGTCTCAAAGCTTTTAGAAAGAAATCTATACTCAGCTCAAGAGAATATAAGTAATGAATACCACGATGTACTAAGAAAATGATTTTTTTATTCTCATAATTTTTAGACTTTTATAATATTATGACATAGACTGGACAAAAGCAGCTGGAGAATTATATGAGGATGATGTCACTCTTTTTTTACATATGAGAGATTATATAAAAAGGCGAAAGAAGAAAAAAGCAATAGATTAAATTAATAGGCAGGTAAAACGTAATTACCATACACTCTTGAGAGAGTCTAATGTGTTTTCCAGGATTTTATTCTCGACTTAATATAAGTAGAAATATTAAAATGCAAATGTTGTGATTTTTCTTTGGATGACCAAAAGACCATGACTAATTGAAATGGTTTTCTCTTCTTGCTATAAGAAGAGGAGACAGGTTATGTTGAAAATGATGTTGCATTCAAAGAAGAAGAAAATGCGAAAGAGATTTCGATGTACAAACTTGTAGAAATTTGTTTTGACTACTGCAAAGATTTATTGACTTTTTTGTACTGGAGAAATGGAATCTTTCTCTGGAATTTTGTCTCACAGTACCCCGAAAAGGCAATTGTCTTTTTTGTTTCTTTTCTTCTCAACTTGGATTTTCTTTTTAGAGCCGAACTGAAACAAAGAGAACGATTAGCTCCTTCTCGTGTGAGATTTATAAACTTGATACATTTCTTTGTTTTAGGATAATGCTATGAAAAATGAACAATGAGGAATTTATTGAATTTTTATGTCAAGAAAAATGTCACAGTCGTAAGAATTATAAGAACAATAAATATTAGAGAGAACATCCAACACCGAAATCCATGTCTTCCACAGCGTCCAATTAGTCTTTCACTAAAGTAGTCATCATACTATAGAAAATAAATTGAGCACATGAATAAAATAGATTGATTATAATTTAATAATTATAAGATACTTACAATGAGCAATGCTGCAGCAAATAATAATGCTTTAGACTCATTATCGATAGTTTGTTGAATAAACTCCAAGCTAAAACACTTGTCGACAGTTGATTTTGTCATTTTTCCAATTAAAACTGATGCAGGGTCATGAATATTGAGTACATTAAATGAAGAGATTCCACATGGAAAGAAATTGACACAAGAGCCAATAGGACTCAATTCATATTCAAAGAATGTATTTGTGGCTGAGTAATTTCTTGAGAAATGTTGACCAATAACAATACCCAATGATGAAGAATTGCTGCTGTATGCTGTCAACGACTGAAAAATAAAATTATGTAGTTGAATCTTTTTTATAAATTCTTACAGTGTGTAAATTAACCCACATCAGATTCTTGATAGCAAGTCATAATAATATTTCCACGCGTATCTCCAACACTATAAACAGCACCTTCAATTTCTTGACAATTTCCATGCTGGTCAATCTTTCCAGTTTTTCTTGATGTTCTGATAATACTGACACAAAATACTGTCTGCTTGTTTGCATCTGTAATTTGGAGCATTAAAGCATCCTTGCAAATTCCTGAAATTAAAAAGAAAGTCAGGAGATTTAATTTAAATAAAAAAATTAGTTTAGAAATTAACCTTGCTTAGATGCAGGATAAAATAAAAGATGACTATGTCCAGTGAAAGTTTCCAATAAATTAGTATGTGAAGAATTAGATGATGATGGAACAAATGGAATAATTGTTGGAAGATTAGAGTATCGTACCATGTTGAATTGTCAATTGAGAGCTCATGATAGAAAAAATATTATTCCTCCTACTTCTAGAACATCACAAATAAATATAACAAGTGTAACGGGATATGCCAGAAATATGATCCATTGACATTCACAATTTGTTAGTCTGTCTGCAATAACACATTTTCACAACTCTGTGACCACATAAACAATAATTTATGAAGAGACGTTTGCGAGAGGTTTTATGTAAAATAAATATGTAATTTTGTTAAAAAAAATTGTAGGACAAAACAGAACATCTAACAGAGTCGATAAACATTGAGTGCATAAAATATTAATATTAATAATAATGCATAATGCAATGACGCTTCATGATTCATGAAGATGAAGACAAAGTTATTTCTATCGCATCTTTCTGATCTTTACGCCGCGAAGTGAAAATGATTACAAATGTTGGACAATATTGCAAGCAATCGTGAAATTGCAAATATTGGAATTTAATTAACTAAAATGACACAAATTGATTCATCATTTCTTTTCACTAGTGCATGCACAGCATAACATATAAAGTGTAAAGTTTTGTCGTAATTACTAGAAAGGAAACCAAAAATGAAAAGAAAATGTGCCAATTTCCAATCTCAACAATTCTTTTAAACTAATTGCAAATTGTCAATTACCAAAATCTACTGATAACCTGGAATTGAAATGAATGGAGATATACCAATGGGTACAAGTATCAAAAATGGAAATGGGTAAGTAAATAACAAAACAAATTGTTATTAGCAATCAACTTCAGTTTGCAGATTTTCAAATCTTTTCTCAAAAGATTCAACACTTGAACTCAAAATTAAGGCTAATTAAATTGTTTATTTCTTTTAATTTGCAGTAAAAGAGAACGAGTTGAAATGGAAGAAGATATTGACATGCCCTTATCAAAAAGAATCAACAATTTACATCTAAGTTCAACGATTCCTTCTTCCTCCTCTGCCTCAAATTCTATCATCATCAAATCAATTGCCTTATCAAAATGGAATTTCACTACCTGATGGAAATTATGCTCAACATTTAATAAATCATCATCACCATTCCATTAGTAGTCATAATAATGAAAGATCTAACAATTCTCCTAACCACTGTGATAATTTATTATCTTCTGTATATTACGTAAGAAAAAAACTTAATTCAATTTATAAGTGCAATTAGAAAGTAATCTCTATATTTAAATTATATACTACAGGCCAATAATACACCTACAACTTCAACCAGTCATCATCATCCTTCAAACCAAAGTAATGGCCCTTCAGATAATTCAATGGATTTTAATTATGAGCCAGTATTAGATGAGAGGAATAATCCTCATTATTATCATCCTAATAGGCAACTTTATTTATTTACACATAGAACGTCAACAGAGAAGACAACATCCATTACATCCTAACTTTTATCAACCAAATGAAAACAATTGACATATTTGTTATTTTTATGAATTAAAACAAAATGTCTTTCGCATTTATTATTTGTATGTATTGCTTCCACGGCCCACGAAAAAAAAAGATTTCATACTTATTTATTTACAATTTAATTAATTTGTATTGTATGTAATTTCGCATAGTGTCGTGAAAAAATTCTAAAGTGTCAAACCAGTTGTATTAATTTTATATTATTATTATTGTTATTTATCAATTGTCAGTTCCGTGTTTTGTCTACGAGTCATGTGCAATTGACACAGTGTCAATGACCTTTTCAAAATAAATATTTTAAAAGAAAGAAAATCTTCCATTTACAATGTCTGGTAAATATTATGTTTTTTTCATAGAGGCGAAAGTTGCATTTTTAAACAAAGTAAACAAGTTCAATGACATTTGCATTTCCATTGTTCTTTGAACCGCCTAAAACGACGTCTGTCTAAACCAAGCCAAGCCCGATTTCTTCTGGATCTTTCTTTCTTCTCTGTTTTCCTCATCATTTCTCGTGAGGCACGAGTCAGAGCAAGTTGTGTTCTGTGGACGTGGACATTTTTTGTAAAAAACCAGTGAACCTTTTCTGAAAAGTGAACCAAAAATTCGTTAAAAGTTGTCAAAAAAGAAATCAGTGAGTCAACTTCCACATTTGGAAGTTGGGTAAGTTTTTTTTAT
>VCNE01003814.1:0-14990 GCA_009869805.1 Oncopodura yosiiana | reverse complement strand
ACTAGTAAAAGTCAACTAGTGTACAAAAAGTAGGAAAAACATGACATTCATAAGAATCTCTCTGCTCCATTTTATTTAGATGAAATTATTTTCTTAGAAAGAACTCTAATTGGAGCAAAGAAATTAAATTATGAGTCAAGCAAAGCTTTCCTTGACTAAAATATTTTATATCTATATAACACTCGTCTAGATTGTAGTATCAATATTGAATATAAAAATTAACTTCTCATGCATATTTTTTAGTTTCATATTGCATCACATTGAAACCTTTGAATAGATTACATAAAAGTATGCACAAATCATTATATAGTGAATTGAAAAAGAAGAACATTGTAATGGAGTTGTGAATTGTAACACATTATGTTATAGACGCGTCTGACATGAGTGTGAGATTCATATAGAGTTATATAGTAAGCAAGCAAGTAAACGACACATCTGTCCTAAAAACCATAAAATAATTTTATGATCTTCTTTTCAAGTTTAACCCGAAGAGATGTATAAAACGCTATGTGGTTCCTCTTCTACTATATGCAGCTAATATATACAGTGAATTTAAGGGCAGCAGGCAGTCGGGTCATATAAAGTCTTTACACATAATATCTACCATACAAGGCAACAATATTAAAAATACTAAACGATGTTATGCATTTAAGCTATACTTATTGCAATGCATGCACACACATTGTTTATTGTTTCAAGATATAAACAAACTTTTATTACGAAGTAAATAGCAACTTCTTCAGCCCGGATATAATATTCTATGCAAAAATTGTTTGTCTCACTTTTTTTCGGCTACTCTTTTTATATGTATAACTTTTGTGGTTTCAACATCGTTTTTTACTAATAACATATATATTCATCTTGTAGAGTAAATAAAGTGTAAAATTCTCATCTGACTAAAAGGAAATGATACTAAAGAAAAATGGAGTATAGCATATGTTTGTATAAACAAGGATATAGAGAGAAAGAGAGGCATATAGATCGTATCAAGTATATACTGTACATATATATAAAAAGGGTCAAGACGAGCGAAAGAAAGAAACGTGCTTGGTTTGATAAAAAATGTTGCGTTCTGTGAAAAATAACATCTGCAGCAAACTCAAATCTTTCATCCTCTCTCCTACCGTTCACACAATCTATGATGATTCAAGCGATATAATATGTTATGTATTACAAAATTATATTTGATATGCTTTTTTATTTATATTCTTCTATAGAATGTTTTTATACTCTCTTTCTATACTTCTTACATAATTTTGGAATTGTAATGTGATGAAAACCTCAGGATTTGAGTGAGTGAGTGTGTTTCAACCGGTTAGAAGTTCAGGATATTTTGAACTTTACAGTTGAATAGAGTGAATAGAAAATAGATGTAGATACTCATTGTTAAAGTGTGAGCACAGGATTGTAACAGCAGGGAACATGTTCACTTAAATTAGCTGTCTTTTCATTTCTAACTAACGAGTGACCTTCCACTCGACAAGAATTCATATATGCTAGAGTAGTGTTTTTGACATTATGCCTCTTTAAAGTTTCATGAAATTTTCAAAATCTCAATGATTATCGATTATTAACAATAATTCTTGTTTTGTTTATTTTCAGGTAAGTTTATCCTCTCTCCTCTGGAAGAATAATTGGAACTTGGTAATATATGGACCACCAAAATGTAAAGATATTTGTGAGCACAGGATTGTAACAGCAGGGAACATGTTCACTTAAATTAGCTGTCTTTTCATTTCTAACTAACGAGTGACCTTCCACTCGACAAGTATTCATATATGCTAGAGTAGTGTTTTTGACATGGTGGCTCTTTAAAGTTTCAAGTTGCATGAAATTTTCAAAATCTCAATGATTATCAATTATTAACAATAATTCTTGTTTTGTTTATTTTCAGGTAAGTTTATCCTCTCTCCTCTGGAAGAATAATTGGAACTTGGTAATATATGGACCACCAAAATGTAAAGATATAAAATGCATCACTATATGAGCTGCCAAGTATAAAAACACTTTGCTTATTGCCTGAATTTAATATGAACTATCCAGTAAATTATGTTTGAATAATAATTTATAAGAATGTGAATTGAAGGTCATGCTCAGGAGAGAATCATATGCAAATGTGTGTGAGTTTACCATTATATATATACCTTCATCTCTCAAACATCTCACGTTTCAATGATGTATGTGATTTGCTCAGCTCACTCACTTAAAGTATCTATCTATCTGATACAAGGCTGATAAATATGACTGGCAAATATGTAGGTTTACATTTTATACATATGTAGCAATCATAATGGGTGTTCCCTAATATTGCATGTATTAACATAACACACACTCCTCTAAAATCAACAAGATTCTTTTAGTGCGTCTCTCTCTAAAATTTTAAAACTTTATAACTTTAACATCTATTTTAATGATAACTAAGATTTATATCTCAATCTCGAAATGTAATTAATTTTTAGTTTAGACAAGGCTATAGCTATCAAAACTTTTATCTTCTCTTACTGATTGTGCTTTATAAATAAATGCATATTTCTTAATTTTTATTGGTAAGGACATTTTTGTTGCTTCATTAAAGTTTCCAAAAAAGATTGTAAGTATTGATTAATGACAACAACCTATCTAAAACTCAATCTAAATTGAACATACAATATCAAAATTTCAGTTTATACGGCGTTAAACTTAATCACTAATAATCAATTTATTTCTCTTGATCTAAAAATTAAATCTGTAGCATTCAAATTCAAATAAACCAAATTTTGGGGTTGCCTAAAATGCATTGTACTTGACATAACACAAGTAGCTAATTGAACAAATCCATGCCCATAATTACTTACACGATAACCAAGAGAGTTAAATCACCTCCTTTTTATAATCTTGTTTATTATAATGTCTCCGTGTAAGTGAGCACAGATGAATGAGTTAAAAAGAGAATCTGTATTGATTTTATAGTATATATAGAGAGGCTTTACGCTTTTTTATTTTACTATTGAAAGAAAAAGAGTAGTCAAAATGTAAGATGAGCTGTGAATAGATGAGGAGATTGTATATATGTATATACAAAAATATACTCTGACTTTACAAGTAGCTAAAAGTTATATAGAGCCAAGTCAATTCCTAATGTAATTCATGGTCGAAAACTAGAAAACCTATTTCTATCATGCATCCTCACTCCTATAATGTGTCTCCATAAGGTAAAGCTGATCTCTCTCTCTCTCTCTTTTGAACAAGTTAGTATATAAGCGGTTTGGCTTTAGCTCTTCTTCTCTCGAGTTGCAAAGAGTAAACGAGTCTTTTGTGTATAGAGTCACAGGGAAAAGCACTGTCAGACGATCAATAAAGTGCTTTTGCTGTTGGTTGGTCTCTCTCTCTCTCACTTCTCTTCTAATAATGTAGTTTTGGTCTGCGAAATGTATTCGACCATGTTGTCTTTCTATATATACAAAACTAACTCTATGTATCTGTAATAGTCCATGTTGAATTTGAGGATAAAAATGATACGGCTAAAGTGCCCAAAAGAATATGCTAATCTAAGCTAATCTTTGAATAAAGACATTGTAGAGCTAAATTACTACTTATTTTCACTTTCTCTATTACAAAATAGATTGACTGAAAGTCAAGTTTAAAGTTTAAATTACATTTTTACAATACCATTACTCGGTTCACCACTCTTGTGACTTTTTTTTTGTGGTGTAGTTATATAGCATGACACACAGATGCTCTTTAGAAAAATGTTATTATGTAGTCATATTGAAAGTTACGTGTTGTAGAGGAAGAATAAGATTATAATATCGTGTTTTGCTCAGTGATTGTACCAAAGTGGAAGTAATAGCTAGTTTTTACAAGGGATGAATTGAAATAAGTAATGTGAGTGTGTACAGAGTCACCACCGCACACTTTATATATATATTTTTGAAGCAGGAGGGAGTTTCCTTATTTTCTTGAAGAAGGATTCTAGCTATGATGGGAAAATTTTGGGCTTCATGGCTTTGAAATATATAATAAGAAAAGAGAGAGAGAGAGAACTTTGTCTACTTTACTTACATCTAGAGTTGAGTTTCCCATTTCTATTCCTAGTAAGTTTTCTACTACTTCTCTCTCTCTTCTTAAACTCAGACTTCAATTCAAACTCTCAACTTAGGGAGTTATTTTGTAAAGTGAACAAGAAGAGTTTGGTTGGTTGGTGTGCCGAAAAGTTGAATAAAATTGCTTCAAGTTCTTTACATCTATCAACTCTTCTTCTGAACTGAAGGAAGCAGAGCACGCAGAGCTTTTTATGTCTTTCTATTACTTCTCTCTATGTAAGTTTTCAACAACGGTAAATGTGTGTTTGAAGGTTTCAAAAACTTTGCTTATTCTTACGTATATGTACTTACCTCCTAAAAAAATCTTGCTAGCACCTTCTTCTTTCTATCTATAAAGTCAATCTTGAAAATGGAAAGTAGATGTATGTAGATTTTCTTAGCATTTTGTCGCATTGACGTCGTCGCTTTTATATATCGCAAAGAATTAAATGTACTGTGTCTGTTGTATATTATCAAAACGATGTTTACATTCCGTCGTTTGCATTTGAGATGAGAGTGTTAATGTGTGTAGGTGTATAAAGGACTGGGACAACTGTCAATATCTCTATACTAATGTTATAACAAATAGTAGAGCAAATGACATTCACCTTTTGCTAACACAATATCACAATGACTTTCTATTACAGTTAGAATCAGGTCGCATATGTAGTATACCAATCTTTTACAATATATTCTTTTATCACTTTGCCTATGAATTCCCAAGCTAAACTATAATAAAATAAGTAGCTGAATTATTTGGTGTACACTATGTATTTTATTATCTGGTGTTGTATTATATATATAGAAATCTGTCTTTTACACCTAAACCATCCTATCTCCTAACCACAATCAGCTTTTGGGTAAAATGACTATAGCTACGTTGATGAGTTAGTAGATTTTGTAATAATGCATAACTAATAGATACCTTGCTTAGAATACGTAATGCTTTGATATACTATAGAAGAGAGAAGAATAAGTTTCTTAGAAGAATCTCAACAGTTTACTACATATATAAAGTTCCATTACGATGCTGTTATAGTTCTACTGCAGAGAGTAAAGACTCAAAGACTGCATCTGCCTAAAATCTACATCTAATGTAAAGTAGACACAAGAATACAAAGAAGCTTCACATTAGAGCCTCTGCTGTTCTGCATACTAGAATTTGTATAATGTCTACCATTTCCTCTTTATCTTCTCAGACGTTGGCATTTGGGCATCTAATTGGCCATAGAGTTACATTAACTGTGTACTTAAGCAGTTTATACAGAATGCGTCTTTGTATGTACCTTTAAAGAAATTTAGTATATCATGTACAAAAAAAACGTGTGTAGTATTTATTTGTTATTCAAATATGTAATGTAACAGACGAGTTTATGTATGCCAAATTGAGTAGTAGTCGTACGATAGAAAAATATTTAGTGTTGTTTTATACTCTTTTAGGAAAAACGTCAAGTTGTGTCAAAAAAATTTGTTTCTTCACGAATGACAGCCAAGCCAAGTCATACTAGTAGAAGTTTAAGAAGACAAGAGTATGCAAAATGACAAAATGAGACAAACTGCTGAATTAGCATGTACCATTTATCATTCATGAAATATTATGAATCACTATCATAAAGTGAGTTGCACTATATAGCAACTTTGTATATACTAACTCTTGTGCTGTTTATTGTGTACAGCATTATTATTACGATTATCTGAAAGCATATAGTCCCTCATGTGATAAATGAATTTTGTACTAGGACAAAACTATGTAATCAAGCTCTCTTTTCAATTCAGCAACAACGAGAGAAGAGGGCGACAACAAAACTAAAGCAGAATATTTTCCTCGCAAATGATAATGATTTGGTCTGATGCCATTAACTCAAGTTATAATAAATACGCTGTGCATAAGCTCATTCAAAATGTGCGTAATGTACAGTATTGTATAGTAGAGTAGACTTGTATCATTTTCTGGTAAAGAGAATTTATAGTGTGACATTCTCAAAAAGAGAATCATGGTGATACTATACTCACATTATATACAAGAGGTGATCTAGAGCACAACTTTCCCTTAATGTCGTAGGCTGTGAGAAGTATAAAAGTTATATGAAAAGCTATTTGATTACATTTGATTCTTTTTTTCTGCGTTGGTTATCGTTTGTCGTAATTTGACACATACTGTGATATTGTTTCCTCCTCTATATGACTTTTGCAGCAGCTACTGATCCAATAAATTTTCATTAAAGTTTTGAAAGTTCTTTTGATTCTTTTCTCAGCTTTTTTATATCATCCTTGTGTTTTGTAAGGGAATTGGTAATGCGTGAGGTTCGTGCTCTAATTTTGATGAGAGATGAGTGTATATAGTGTAGGTATAGATATATAAATTCAACTCCAATTGTAGTATAATGACTATCAGAATTATTACCTTGTCAGAAACACCAATCAATAGCTCTTTTTTGATAGTAATCTTGTTTGATGATAGTGATAACATTTACAATAAAAAATACAATACATAATAAGTAGACAGGCAGTCAGAGGTTTAGATTGTTTCAACGACTACTATATATATTGTGACATTAAGGAAAATATTTTGACTGCAAATGTGATAATTAGTATCAACAATAAATGACAGAAGAACGAAGAACAAAATAAGATGCAGCAAATTTGTATAAAATTCACGAGGACCTTTTTAAAAAGAGACTCGTCAACTCTCAGTAAATAAAATGAGTATCTAGTTTCATTTCAAAGACATTTTATAGTATATTTTTTATTATTCCCTTTCCTTCTTCATGGAACTCTTTAAAAAGTTTCTAATTACAGCTTAGAGGGATCATTTTCTCCCTTGAGTGAAGTGTATGTATATGTTGTTTTATGTTTTACATTTTACTTGTTTAAAACTTGATTTGTCTTGAGGACTGGAAAAAGAAGAGAAGAGTTGTACAATGATAATATTACATCTAAAAAAACTTTTTTTATACTCTCTTGTACAACATCAAAGAATAAGAGACGAGAGCAAAGTACAGTATAGAGTTGTAGAATTGACTAAAAAGATTTTTTTGTACAAGTGGAATTATTATTATTATATACTACTTGCATTTTCATTCGTCTGTATGAATATATAAATTCTCACAGAGTCTCTTTTATCTTTAGCTGCTGGATTACTTCTTTTTCTTCTATCTATTTCTTCCCCTCTTATATATTTGATGAACAAAACTAGTAATAAGCAAAATGGAAGCAGACAGTAGAAGCTAATAACTAAATATATACTCTCTATAGAAATAGGAGAATAGATATGTACAATACTCTTCTACTCAACTTGAATGAAAAGGCAAAAAGGCTCCCCTTTAGAGAATAAACCTCGATTGCACTTTCTTACATCTTGACTGTGAGCTCAATAAGCTCCACACAGATTACTGAATTGATGTTCTAGTATAGTGGGATTCAAAAGCCTAAAGATGAGGTTATCTTCCAAAGATATCATCATGAGGGAGAGAGAGAGAGAAGTTATTCAACTGATATCAGTACATGGTTGCATATTGCTTTGCAGCTTGTTTCGTAATGTTGTATTACAATTACATGCGTTATATGATATCTTAATATCATTAGTGTGGTTTAAAATGCCTAATCAACACTTGACTCTAAAGTTTTGTCTCAAATTTTCACCACAAACTTTATGCTTATTTGAATTCACCAAGGTTAGCTCTACTTAAAAAGCATCATATAAATTGAAAAATTATTTTTTGTCTGCTACTGTAGTTTACTTTTAATGACTTGCCACAATGATTATTAGATTTTTAATACAACTGAAGAGGCTGAGTGAGAAATTCTCATTACAAGAAATGAGTAAAACACACACAGAGATTTTGTTACTGAAATTAGCTACACTAGACCAAAAAACTTTTTAGTACATAAAATCTATGCTACCACCAAAGGTTTCTTTTTGTAAACTCTTTTTATACTCTACTTTTCTAAGGGCAAATGAAAAAAATAGAAATGTACCTGAAATCAATACACAATTGAGAAAAAAAGGGTAAAGAGGTAAGAAATACAAAAAGAGATGAATTTACCAACTCTACACACAATACTTGCTTCATACATATATATACTTTTATTCTTCCTTTTGTACATAAAAGTTATATAGTAATTGTGAAAGAATTGAGAGAAGTAGTAGAGAGAGAATTGCTGTTTATTTGTCGGCTTCTAAGCAGTTTTGTTTTGTGTGTAGGAGAGATACATATAGTATTAGGAGCCCGGCAGGCAATTTAGTGTTTATGATATATTGACTACTATTTACAACTACGTTTTGCTTTTTTGACCTAAGAAAAGAAGTCTTATTTCTATTGAGACTGGTCATGCTCACTATTTATTAAGTCTGCTAAACAAAAATACAATTGTTTCTGCCGCAGACAAAGTTCTTTTTTTCAAATTGCTAATTAGTAGTTTACTCACAAGCGGCTCACGTCACAATAATTTTGATTTGACCAGAAAAGTACAGGTACAAAAAGTCTTAATCATCTAGTTGACTTTAGTATTTACCTTGAATCATCATATGCCGACTGACTCTCATAATTAACATCCTGTTCGTACCTCTCGTCATCAATACGCATGGCATGAAGTGTTAAGTTAACCTTTGCATTTGAAATATTTCATCAATCACACTTTTAAGAGTTATATGTCTTTATGTTTCATCAATTCAAAAAAGTTTTAGTAAATGTCCCAAAATGTAAGCAAAGGATTAACAACTATAGAGAGAAACATTGAATCTAGATGACATGGCTCGTGAGTGTGTGGTTCTAGTGCTTACGAAGAAGAAGGGGATGGACAAAAGTGATTGAGATAAGAGCTTCCTAGTAGGTTTTCCAAAGTGTAAAAGAGAGTACCAAAAATGTATATAAAGCCCAGGACAGGTGTTTCAACAAGAGGATAATAATGTTAGAGAAGGTCTACTCTATGGTCCGGGTGTTAGTAAATGTTGAATGTATGTTATGTATGTCGCAGAGCGGAAGTCTTTTAGTTGGTGACATTGTCACAAATTCACTCAAGCAAATCAATACTCAACTTGAACTACATCAACACTAGTATTTAGGTTTTTAGGGAAATCGACGTTTATTTTCAATAAAAAGGCGTATGAAATACAATTTGCATATTGGTAGTAGTATTTATGGCTCTTTGATAGATTCTTAGAATAATATTACTCACACGATATTGTAATTACATGCTTAGCTTCATCATTGTTGTTTAGTGCTAATAGCACAACAGGAAGGACTCACATGAAGGTGTTTAACTGACTTTTACATGTCAACAAAAACATTTCAATGGGCTAGGTTCTCTTTTCTATCACCTTAGGCTTTTAGAGTATGAAATGGACATGGCGCCATATGTTCTCCTAAATGAGTAATGTAACCCTTAAGCTGAAATTTCACAGCCTTCGCTTCACCATTGTTTTACTATTTCCATAAAAAGTCATATTAGTTAAAATATTCTTTAGCTTCTAAGTCTTTAAGAAGTGTCAAGTAGCAAAAACAAGAGTATAAAAGGTTTTCTTCATCTATTTGTCTTCTTGTCTGATTGCATATCAAAAAGGTTGTTGTTGAAGAAAACGCACGCGTGCAGAAGAAGTTTAACTGGATAACAGTTTAAAGCAATGTCTACAACTTTCGTGCTTACTTCCAGTTTTTAGGTAAAAGGAGCTCATTATTATATGTAGTTGAAATTATTTTTCTAAATAAAAATGACCACCAGCAAACACATGTGTATTATTTTGTATATGGTAATCTGAGCATTGCACACCAAAACACACACACACAGTTCATATACTTTTAGGCTATGAAAGTGCATAAAGAGTTAATATATACACTATATGCTTATACAATGTTTGTTTTGTATAGGTAGATATAACACTCTACATTGAAGAAATGTGTTGGCATCTTCAACTTTACAAAGTGTTTTCAAGCGTGTACTGTTCTCTTTTGTAGAGTAGTAGAGAGACCTTATGTTAAAGAAAGAGTTGAGAATATTATAGCATAGCATTTTTTTGTTAAACCGGCTTTTGGCTTATTGCTTACTATCCTTTATTATAGACTGATATACTAAACTTCTTTTACTCTCGTCTTGAACTGTTATTGATATCTCAGCAAGATTACTTTGACTTGAAGTTGATTGATAAGGACATTCAAAGCCAAGCCAACACTACTACTGTAGTACTCTTTTTCTACTTTAACATAGCATCGATCTCAAATGTCCTGACTAAAGAGTAATATAAAAGTAGTGCAAATAGGAGATGAAAATTGTAACTGTAATTACATATGACGACCAGAGAGCGGCAGATCATTTGTTAGTGAAACATATTTAATTTAGTGTAAAATGTCATGAGTGAACTTATACCACACAAGCAAAAAAGAAATAAATTAAACTCTTTGCCTATGCAACCATTGATCTGATCTAATTTCTGAGCTCTATTGAAGAACATTGGCATACACACAATGAATTAATTCAATTGATTGCTGATGGCGCATAGCAAAGAAAAAAGTCAGTCAGTGCTGTCCATTAAATACTACACATATAATATACAGAAGGTCGTGGTGCACGGAAGAAACCATTTGGATTTGAAACCTTGTGCTACATTATCTAGGTTATTGAGAACCATATAGTACTCAACTGACTAACTAACTGCAAAAAACTAATCGATTGACTGATGAAGTAGTACACAAAAGCTCTCTTATATACATATGCATGTGTCTTTTCCTATATACAACAAAACTGCAGTTGAAATAAAGCTCAGCATGTAACATTGACTGTTTTGGTTAAGTTTAATAGAAAAAGGTGAATAATTGAGTCACTCTTTTCCACAATATTATTTGTTCCATATAATAATAAAAGTAAACCTTTTATGACAAATTGGAAAGGCATATAATCCTTTTGACATGATGTTACATATATACAAAAGTGACAGCTTGAATAAAAATCTTGAGAAGATTTGTCAGAGATACATACGTATATATATCTATAGAAGAGATATAGTAATACATAGTAATTTTGTGCAAACAATCTTTATAGATAGAGAGAGATACCGCAATTATATTCACGAGAAGAAATAGAGAGAAAATTACATTCAAGAGCGTAGAGCATGAAAGAATATAATGATAATAGTGTTGGATTTTGGAAAAAGGAGAGCACCGCATATACTATGTATAACAGAAAATATAATAAGAGAGTAGAGTTAGAGAGAGAGCAACGAAAGAGAAAAAGATCGATTTACTTACATCAGTTCTCGGAAAACGGAAAGTATATAAAGGAGAGAGAGAGAGAGATGTCTGACATGCAACTATAACTGAATGTCCTATATTGTATGTATACAAGACGCGTCTCTTACAAGTGGAACTTGTTCTATGTTTTCTGACATTATAAAAAGCTCTTTTAGTAGTTCTTCATACCTCTGCCTGTCATTTAACAATTGATTATCTAAAAGTCAAGAAACATTATCTCACAAAATTCGGTAGTTGTCATAAAATTTTTATTAGCAAGTGTCAGCAATTGCCCATAATAAACCATCAGGAAGAGAGAATAGGGCAGTATACAATATTTGTTTTTTTGTATATACCTGTTTGATAATGAATAGTTTGACAGACATAATTAGCAAAATGAGATTTGAGAGTTGTATTAACAACAACAATTGTGATTTGGCAAGTATGGCACAACACTTAAATTATTTTGATGTATTGTTAGTTTAGTTTCCTCTCTCTTATTGTATTTACTCTTTGACGTTTCTTGCATGTAATTCTAAAGAGCTCTGTCCTGTGCAACATGTCATCATCATGCGATGATAGAAAGTTAATAGAAGAAGTTTGTCTGTATGTGTGATTTGCTAAATCTCTTGAGTGAACTTTTCTGCATCATCACAGATACATATGAGTAGAATTGTGAGAGATGTAATAATAATAATGATGAAGAAAGAATAAATACGTGTGGTGCATTTGCCATATGTTTTATAAGTGTTTACAATCCTAAGTATTTAGCATAGGATTCCTTCCTATGCCTTCTCTTCAAAACTCATTTTTTGCTCATTTATGTGAGTCATGAGGCAAGAGGAGAGAAACTTTTTCAAATAATGTAATTATGATTTCAATTTAATTAGTTTTTCTAGAATAGTTAATCGCTACATATGTTGATAATAGCAATTGACATGATGATAAAAGTGGCTCAAAAAGATCAAACGGTACTATAGTCAACTAGTTTTTGAGTTTCATGAAACGCTAAACCGCAAAAGAGCTATAGATACTTTTGAAGCTTTGAATAAACGTCATTCGCATTTTGTTACAACTCATTTACTCTCTGTCTATCTCATTGGAACTCATGAATGATAAGCTAGACTTGATGCTAGAATTTCAATTTTTGTGAGAATCACATTTTTCTAGTCAACTGTAAAATCATCGTGCGAATGTTTTATATTAGCATTGGTTCACCATCAGTTCACTTCAGTTGGATTGCATCTCATTTCTTATTCTCTTTTTGACTCTCATTATAAATTAGTTTGAATTTCATTTTGGCTTTGACTCATTCCTATAATTCATTTTTCATTGATTCTGTAATGTTTATGTTATGGTACAGATATATAAAAAAAGAAAATGAGAAAGATTGATATTATGGTTCACATATAATAACTATTCTGTGTGTATTACAACAAGATACAAATTCTCATACACCTCTACACTATTAGTATAAAAACATGTTGTTATAAAGTACAGTGTGCAAAATACAATATTCATACACTAAATAGGTCACTATTGTAAGTTTGACACTATAATTTATTCAGCTGTGCAGAAGGTGTGCAAAACCATCTTTACAACACTATTATATATCTCTCTCTATATGCACTAATAGTAGTAATAGTAATGTATTGTAATCTTTCACATTTCACCAGTTTTGGTATATAATTAATCTCATCTGTGGCTTGGGTTGGTTTGTACAGATTTATAATGTATTTATCAAGTCGTATTATTACATACATTGCACTGCAAGAGAAGAGTAAAATGGATATTAGAATTAGAGAAAGTGTCAATGTTATTATATTCATATTTAGATTGCAACGAGTATAACAATTTAATTTTTTTTCTCTCTCCTTTATATTATGCCAGTAAATTAGCTTAACATCACTTAATTTTGTATTGTTGCTTCATAATGTGTTGACGATACAGAAGACTTATAGAAAAGAAAAATTGCGCTATTGACTAATAAAAAAAGTGTAATTATAATTACTATGCTGTTGGGCACATGCGTTGTCAGCCAATTAAAATCTATTGAAAAACTGGCCAAACAATATTCTTCTTTAAGAAAACGCGTGTCGAATAGCAAATAAGATTTTGGTTTTTAAAAGATTCTTTCATTTTTTTTGTGAGCACATCTCTTTGCTCCTTCACTGTGAGAAGCTGTCAGAAAGTTAAAGGTGATTTTCATGGTCATATCTTATAATTTACACTTTTGGGTTTAATAAGTATTGGCTTGGCTTACTGTGGTTTTTGTAAGATTTTAAACAGCAAGGTTTCCTTAATAATACTTTTTTTGGTAATATACATCAACCTAGTTACTGCTAATAATCAATACATCGTGTCTTTTATAATGTAGCAAGTATAGTACACTACTGCACTTCTTGTTCTTTAGCTACTTTCGCTTTTCTTCAACTTGTCTATTGTCAACATTTAGCAGCATTAGCACAAAAGCCAAGCCGTTAAGAGAACATAAAGTCGTGTGCTACAATTGATTGAAAGTAGAGAATTGATTTCTTTCTATGTCAATGGGTGTATATTGTACATTTTCCACTACTACAATTTCAATTGATGTCTTAGCACGCAAGGAGCAATTTTCTTCAAATTGTACCATATTCAAGACCACATCACATTATATATGCATATGTAAAATGAACAAATTGACAAATACATATTGTAAAGACTTCAAGGTTAAATTCACGAAAAGTCCAGCTGCAAAAACATTATTATCATCATCCTTTTTATAATCAAAACTAATGTAGCAAAGATAATCTTCATTTTTTATTGCCTTTAGGTTGCAAATTCACATGTGTGTAAAAGTGTAAAACCCATATGCATTTTTTATTTCTGTGATATGTTTCCAGAGGCAAAGGGAAAAGTGAAGACGACAGATAGACAACACGGTCAGTCAAAGTCAAAACAGTGTATTTCATCAACCCATGTTAAAGAACAGTAGAGTAATGTAAACATTGTGTAGCTTTTAAGAAGAACATTTTATATACACTATGTTTTGTATAAGGTGTAGTACTAGGTATCTGTATATTTTATGAAGAGAGTCAGACTATAAAACACGGTTGCTGACTTTAACTATATATATTCTCTCTGTGCGCAAAGCTAGCAAAGTTAATACCTTATATTCCAAGAGCTACGGTGAAATAAATAGAATAGGTCGAGGTCGAGTCTTTCGTCCTATTTGGTCTTCATCCTAGATCTTAAATCCAACACTTTTACTTGCCGTCTTGGAACTATGTAGCATCAGTTTAGTTTAGTAGAGAGAGAGAAAACTTTGTTGGAAATAGATGTACACATGTCATCGAGCTGCTCTACATCTATCCAGAAGTCAGAGTTAGTGGTCCCAAGATGCTCACACAGAGAAAAGAAATATTCTTTCAACATTTCTTTCTAGTAATGAGACACACAATTTCCAACTTGCTTTATATCTAAAATATTTATTTTGAGCAGAGAAAAGAACAAATAGGTTCGCAGAAGAATACCTTTATTGAACTTCAATCATTCGTCATATATTCTGAGAAATGTATTGCTAGGAAAAAAGTGTCTTGCAGTGTACCATCATCATATTCTGTAGTTACAGCTTAGAGCTAAAGAGAGAGATTAAGAGAAGAGATTAGGTTCTTTGACACATTGGTAGAGTTGAGGTTATAAAGCCATTTATTCATTGAGTTGTAAA
>VCNE01003804.1:0-13300 GCA_009869805.1 Oncopodura yosiiana | reverse complement strand
ACTACAGAAGTGAGAACAAGAGTTTTTGATATTGAATCGGCACATGTTGACCACATCTGTAAATAAAAAAAAGTAAATAAGAAAATTTAGCTTGTAAATAGTAAGAGAAGAGAGATAATATCACAACAAATTGAGCAATTTTCTAAACTCATTGTATTATTGTAAATGTAATGTAGGCGTGTAAAATGATGCATTGTTTGTTGTGTACTACTGCAACAACAACTTTATTCAGTGTGACAAACAAATAATGTCACCTAATCCAAGGTTAACATTTTAGCACCTACCTGTCCAATTAGGTAAATATATTTCCAATGCATTATTTAGGCAAATCCCACGCAAATCAAAGAAAATAATTTTGTTGGGCTTAGTTATTTGGCTAGACTATCTCTTATCACAAATTGACACATAATGTCACTTGTAAATACAAATTGTAAATACTTCCTTATTATTATTGTAAAATGAGTGTTTGTCACACATTGCATATAATATAATACACCTACTCCAAAAAAGATTCCTTATATGCAACTCTTCAATAGTCTGGAAAATATTTTTGTAGTAATAAAAAATCTGTAGCTTGGTGGGCTAGTACATTGTATGCACAAATTGTGCAGTTTTTTGGATACATGTAAGATAAAGTAGTCAAGTGCACATGAATTATTACTAAGGTGTGTAATGTAATGGAAAAATGGTATCAACCCTATATGTAGTCAGTCTATACTTATGATCTTATAGTTAGCTTCAGGGGAGTTTATTACTGAAATGTTGAAATGCCCATTTTCCTTCTTATTAACGTTTAATATGTCAGTTAAAATTTTGATTTATGACTACTACAACACATTCAAGTACATTGTACTAGATAAGTAACCATAAATTTGCATTTGAGGACAATGAATTTAGAAGATTTACACACAGGTGGTATAAACAAAAAGAAAGAAGAAAAGCTTACTGTAAGTAGAAAGTGCTTTGATAGTATGATTTCCGAATGACGGTAATGAAGCTAAAACCATTTTAACATAAGTAGAATCTTGATTTTCATCCAACCAACCAATACGGAGTTTGACAAAGATACTTCCAGGCCTATAAATTTAAACAATACACAATTTGTTAGAAAATGGATTTATTAAACAAGTACATCATGCATAAGCTTACGTGAATGAGGAAACTTTAGCATAAACTGAATCCATTTGAACATTTTGTTTCAAAATTGCTTTCATCTGGAAGAATAAAATAAAACAATATGAGATTAAAAGTAAACTCATTGAATAACAGATAATTTAATTTGTTCTACCTCTTCTTCAACTTCTGTTGCAAATTCTTTAAATCTAGGTGTATTGTTGTTGTTCAAATCTGCTTCATATTCCATGTCAGTTATTTTAAATTCCACATCCATGGCCATTGGTACTACAATTTGAAGTAGAAAATTTTAGACTACATTTTAAAAGCAAGTTGTGTTTTTACAAAATTACCGAAACTGTCATCAATAATATAAGTAGGCGGTCTTGCAGTGGATGAGCTAATGTAAGGCATTTCAGTTGTTGACGATGAACTTGGTAGCTCGCTACTTGTTGACTCTGCTGGTTTCGTTACACTTGTTGTTCCAACTACACTCTCAGTAATCAAGGCACTTGATGAAGTTTGTGTTGGAATCAAACCAACTCCAGCACAGATGCCCTGTTGTTGAAAAAATTAGAATTACATACACTTAATAAGCTCCTAAAAATAGAGTGTAGTAACACTTACCACAGTGACAATTGCTGCGAGAACAAATACTCCAATAATCCAACATAAATACTTTTTCCATTGACTCTCTTTCCTTTTATCTTTCGTAACGTACAGCTTCTCACTTCTTCTATAAAAAATAGAGTTGAGCAATTTTTTAGAAATTCATCACATTATACAATCATAAAATGTAGGTTTTCTTATATCTATCTAATGATAAGATTTATAGAGATTAAAAATTTAATTTGAGTGACAGGTTAAGGACAAGTTTATGTCTGAGACGTCAATTATAAAAACGTAATCATGATTATTTTAATGGTAATTGTTTACCCTGTCAGCTCTTTATTTACTTTGATTCAACTATACTAACTAAGTAACTACGTATAAAAGCTTGAAGCACAATTTTTTATTCTTTATGTAATATTTATATTCTTCTTTTTCCTCAAACTAACTGAACCATGCAATACTCTATGTATAAACTTACCGTAGGAATTTCTTATGCTGATTGACAGGTATGAAATATTCGTCAAAATTCGATTCATAAGGTCCAAACTCTTGCTGAGGCTTATCAGGTATAGTACTGAGAATATTCATATTGATTAACTCTGAATTTAAGGCTTCATTTAATGGCTTGGTTCCATCACCCGCTGATCCATTCATAGTAATTTGTGTATGATCTCCAGACTTGCTGCTCTTTTTCTTTTTATCACTTCCTTTTGATGATGTGGAAGGTGAAGATTCTGATTGATATGCAGCATTATCAATTCCGGTTGTAGAGTCTTTTCGACTGTCAACTACAACATCTGGTTCAGGAGTTGAGACTTCAATTCTATCTTCTCCTCTATCTTGATTCTGATTACGATTTCCATAAGGAGATGGTGGAGGAGGAGGAGAATCTTGAATTGGTATTGTTACATCACTTCCACTTGAAACAGACATCTGTAAAAGAAAAATAAAGAGACAAGTAGTTAATAAAATGTGATACACTTGGATAATTTTCTCAATGACACGACACATTTATAGAATACATAAAATGAATCGGTCAAGTTCAAATGACATTTCAAAGTCAATTTTACACCAGTTTTCATGCTTCATTCGATATGACAATTTTACACATTATTATAATATATGAGAATAATGCTTCCTGAATTTAAGACTAAAGCATCAAAAATGCAAATTTTTTGCCAATGTTTGTTCTATATTTACAATAGAGAGTGTAATTAAGCGTTTATTGTTGACTGTTTTCATATGCATATATATATAAACTCTAAATAAATTGATGGTATTACTATAGAATAATATATCATTGAAAAAAGTGACAGTTACAAGGCGTGCTTTGACTTGTACATGGTTTCTAGTGAAATAAGTGAGTGTCACCAAAATTCCAAATTCTTGTCACATACATACATCTCTTCCTTTTCTATACTCATTGTCTCGTTTTTAAAAGTTTGCCATCATCAAAATTCTAAGCACTTTTCACTCTCTGTACAACAAACTGTTGCTCATTTTACTTTTGAGAGACCAAATGTACACAACAAAATTTACTATCAGACTTTATAATATTATTATTTCATTCAGATCAGAATCACAAACGATCCGGATCATTGACCTTCTCTCACTGTAAATTATTATATAGTCCTTCATTGTTGTCATCATCATCGTGTATTATATGGAAAAGTATTATATGAGAAACGACAAAATTTTTCAATTGTTTGCTTTTATGCATAGCTGATACACGCGCTTTATTTACATACTTCTAACAATTTACAAATAAAAAGAAAAACAAAGTTGTTCTTGATGTGAGGTATAAAAAAGTTGCTTTTCTTTTGCAAAGAAGAGAGTAGAGATGTGTGTTCAATTATGAAAACAAAGAAGAAGAAGACACACATCATATTAGAAGAGAGATGAGTCATGTAAGGATTTTCGTGGTTTGTCCATAACATGTAATCATAAAGTATCAACTCATCCCTTTTCGTCCCACGCTAACAACAAACTTCAATAGTCAATTATTATTATTTATGTTCACGTGTATAAGGCTTTTATGGAGAAAGGCTACTACTGCATGTCAGATTTTAACAATGATATGCCTAAAAATGAGTAAAGACAAAATTGTATGAAATGCATCAAGAAAGAAGAAATTTATCATAACAGTAATTGAACTGGACTGAAATCTGCAATGAAATTCCTAAGTACTTATGTACATACTTCCTAGCTTAAAAAGCTTAAAACTCACAATTTCCTAATCTTCTTTATACGCTTCATCTACTTTACATTATGACAAAGTGTACTTCATTTCTATAAAACAGAACATCTGGAAATGACAGAAGCCCACATAAAGCTCTTTTTGTTTTCATTGTTTCACTTTTATTATACGGGAGACATCACATTTTATCCCATTGCTTTTGTTTACGACTCATTATACAAAAAGTATACACATATACATCTAGTAATGATATGATATATGAATTTTACATAGTTTTGTCTTTATGTATGAAATGAATTCTTGTGGCATTTATATTTTATAATGCATCAAGGACAAAGTTTTCAGTTCTGGTAGGATGCACTGACAAAAAAAGCTGAAAATACTTTTATAATTGTAAAGTAGAATGAAGTAGAGGTAGAAATTATATAATTATTGCATTTGTAAAAAAAACACAATGCACACATAAAAATAAAATTATATGTGTAGACTATCACAACTAATAGTATTTAAATTTTCAAAGCATCTCTGCAAACATCTCAATACTGACATCCAAAATACAATTACTATTCTTCTTCTTTTTCTGGAGAGAAAAAAATATGTGCTTAATAATGTACTTTATAGTTCTCTTGAAATATATGTTATTTAGTATCAGAGAGACACAATATATATTTATTGAGAACTCTAAAAAACAATATTGAAAATCAAAATGACCTTCAATAAAATGTCACGACTTTATGTACATATACCCAAAATTATCTAATATTACAGAGAAATATTATTATTCTACTCTAGGAAGTTCTCAAAAGTCAATGTTATGTTTTGATACTATGTTCTATATGTAGTGTAATTTGTAAAATGGGGACATTTACGTTATGTTTCATTTTCATTACATGGGACACTTTAGATAAAACGAATAATAAAGAGAGCTAAACTTATCTTATAAGCTAAACCGGATATTACTACATTACATAGAGCTAGAGAAAATCTTGCATCATAGTGAGCCAGTGCATTTTGTCTACACTTCTCGTCTAAACTTCTGGTTCTCTACATAGAACGATACAAATGCTATAAAAGTTTATGTAAAGTCATCAAAATAAGTTACAGAGTTCAATGTAATATAATGTAACAACTTCCCATAAGACAAGATTAGAAAATGCAACAAGGACATATTCAATATTACTTTTTAACATTACCCAAATTTAATTCTCCAGAATGAAACTTTAATCTAAAAAGCTTCTGCTTCTCCTTCATAGATTTCTTAAAATTAGTGTGAGAATTTTTGACAAAGCCGAGAACTTTTGTTATAGGAAGCTAATCATAGTGATATGATTTACAATTTAAGGCCACCATAGATTAAACATTGAACTATACCTACCAATCAGATTTGTGTTTCAAGTTAATTCACTATTTCACCTCTACAGATTTTATAATAAGCAATTTGTGATGATGATGATGGCGATAAGCTAAATGTTTCATTTAGCCTCATTTCCTTTCTTTTAGGGAAATTGCCTTGTGGCTTTGAAGAACAAAGAGATTTTTGCCGTCTTGTTAGCACTTTTTGCTCAATGTCACATAAGAATGTGAGTTGAATGACTAACTCACTTTTGATTTCAAGTTCAAGATGAATCAAACATGTATAATAATGAGAAACTGAAACTGAATACTAAATAAGTGAATTGACTTCTTGATTAACTCCAGATTATATCACCTGCGTCAGATGTGACAAGTCTCATTATTATTATTTGCTCAACTCTTCTCTTAGAAGTAATTAATACAGTAATCTGATTTCTTCCATTCTTTCTCTACACAATCAATTACAACTTCCTTATAAATTCCATTTATAATTCTCACACAAGTCATTTTATCAGCTTGGGTGGCAATGTCACGTACAGTGTACAACTTGTAAATCAGTCATTCTCCTTTTTGCTACAAATTTTTTAAATACCAACTAACTGGTGGCTTACTACATTGTTGCATAATCAGAATGTTTCTACATGTTAAACATGACATCAGCCTCACTTATTTTAGAGATAATGACATTAGTATCATAATTTGAAATATCTGTAACATATTGCTCCTAATAGATTAATCATAGTTAAGTAATTGAGTATAAGGTAGAGACCAGAGACCACTAATTTAAACACAATTAATAAGATCACCTTGCACTACATATAGTTAATGTTCCAATTATTTCTTTGTATTATTGTGATTATTTTTTTGCTATGCTCTACTGATTCACTATGTCTATTTATCTCCTTATATTTGTTCTAGTTGCACCTCACTTGCAGCAAGACTTTGAGCTAAATGTTAAATTTACATTTTTATTGTACTTCAAATAGTATACATTATTGTTGCAAGGTGCATTCATTATTACTTCAAATTATTATTGGCCTACAGGCTCTGTCTTTATGAGTTGAAGTTGAATGACTGACAAGTTGAGTCTCTCAACACAATTTACACCATAGCACAATTTAAAGAATATCTATTTCCAGATTACCTTGTAATATAAGTAAGTTATATACAGAAATTAATTTATAATATGATTATTTCAGACATATGTAGATATCACAGTACTACATTAATATTCATTAATTTTTTACAAAACAAGGAGGCAACAATGATAATGGCAAGACAAATGCAATTATAAAGTATGATATGCTTTGTTGACTGTATAAACTACATTTAGTTTATTGTGAGATGGTTGTCTTTTGTATGTTTTATTTATTGCTTTACACGTGCTATTAGTTAAAGCAGTTGCTAAATACCTAATTATACAAGGTAAAAAGGCAAGTCAACTTTGAGAATCAAAAAAGTTCCTTGAAATATAACTATATATAAATACTTATTAAATATTCTTTCTAATCAAATGCCTCCTATTGCTAACAATTGACTTTTGCTGATTTCTGGTCAGCCATGCAGAGTGAGTCAGCTCATAAATTATTATTATTTTGTTTGTGTATGTGCATCATGACATCGAAGCGTCAATAGGATATAAAGATTTCTTGCGGTGGTGATGCAGCAAATAAATAGTAATCAACTACAAATGCACTACATAAAAAATCTCAACAAGGCTAACCTATCATATAACTTTTCTAACCACTGGCTAAATTGTTCTCTTTGCGGACGATAAGTTTTTCCTTTTGAATTCATTCACTCTCATTGATTTACTTATATGATGCAGTTCTGATGACATTGAGAAGATTCATAATATTTTTGTTACAAGAAAGAGTACGTAGTGACCACACCTTGATTTTTCTTTTCTTTTTTGGTGTGAATGTGATAAAAACATGTTACAAGAACTTTGCACATGCAAATTTAATAACAGTAGTATACATATAGTATGTAAAAAGTAGAGTACTTTTAGTAACCAAATCAAATCATTAGGTTGAACTCTCAAGGTTGCATCATGACCAAAAATTATACAATTACATGACATATATCACATCACATATATAGGAAAAGTCTAATAATAATAAAAAAAAGTCTCGCCCACACTAAACCATTAGAACTCTACCGAAACATGACTTTTAGTAGGACAAATACTAAGCCAGAAAGTTAAATTGTTATTAATGCCACTAATTTATGTTTTTTACATATATATATATATAGACTGCCACAGAATAATTTACTTTTTGTTCTAAACTAAGCTTATATATACCAGATTTAAGTACGAAATGTAGTAAGAGCAATTTTCTCTGTGAATTAAATGACAAAATGTAATTGAGTCCTTTTATATTATCTGTGCCGGTATAAATGTATAATATCGGTTGATATAATTGCATAATGTAAAGTAATCAAATTTGAAGGCTCGATTTGCCATTTCCATTATTACGTCATGCGAAATGTGAACTTTGATACACTTTTTAGAATTGAGTTGCACGAAACGTGTATATATGTATACTTTTTTTGGTAGTAGATTTTATTACAATGTCCCGTGCTTTACTTTAGCACATGTTAGCTAAAACTACAAGAGCAATTTGTAATTAACAATTAGAAAAATCCCGTTGAGCTGTATGCTGTAGCTGCTAAGTGGTCATAAAAATCGCCATAAAATGTCTTACTGTAATTTCCCCTTTGCTTCCAATCTTTTAAGTACAAGGTACAATTAGCCAAACGAAAAGGAAAAGAAATGCTACATGTACTGTATACATTTATTTGGCACTTTTAATTGGATTTCTTTTGAATTTTGTTGTAGATGCATATACAATTAGCCAAACGAAAAGGAAAAGAAATGCTACATGTACTGTATACATTTATTTGGCACTTTTAATTGGATTTCTTTTGAATTTTGTTGTAGATGCAGGGTCAGACTTCTTACGGTGTGGTTGTGAGAAATTCCTACGAAATGAATTTTAAAACTTTTCTTATGATGTATACAACAGTTAGATGGAAATGAACGGATTAGAAAAAAGTGCTAAATAGGAAGAAAAATGCATTTTATATGTCAATATACTTGTTATTTGCAAAAGTGTATCAGTTTTCTGAATTTGCAAAAGAAAAAGAGTTACAAGCGTGATGTAATCTCTTTCATATATGTTTGCATGCTGCTTTTAATTCCCATAACTTTTAGACCATTCTTCCTGTTGTGTCGCTCTTTATGTCGTGTCGTGAGTTACATGAAAAAAAGTGCAATGAACTTGAAACTTGGAAATAATTATGTAAAGTTGTAAAACGGATGGACATGGCATGTAGTATCTACTAACTGATAAAAAAACATTTTAGAGAGTTACAGATCTGTTAAAACAAGAGCTATAAGTAATGTAATATGAGCAAAGATAATTTACACAGTTCACACTCACATCTTTAGAAAAGTTGAGATACGGTTAGAATCGTACTATCTTTTGAAACTTTTTTTTAAAGATTAAGACTGGAAAGGTGTAAAATTCTAATGATATGCCTTGTCTTCTAGATCGTCTTTGTTGTACTGTGCGTGAAGATAATTTATTTTTGTACTATACTGAAATATACTAAAGCTTTTTTCTCTGTGGGAAAAATCCAATCGTGCTAATGGCTCATCTGTTGTGTTTCTTTTTCTTCTTATGCTCACTATTTTTTGTCAACAAAAAAAATCTCAAGTGGGATTCAAACTTTTCTTTTATAAAGTTTTTCCCGTAACCCAAATTCTTTTTTCTGTGGTTTATTATTACTTAGAAGAGGACAACACAAGTTTTCTTCTCAGGAGTTGCAAAACTGTAATAATTTTCATATATATAGCAAGGTTGAGAGTTTGACATTGAAATCTACAAAGTGTAACCTCAAAAATGTAATTTATACTCTTTACTGCACTCCTTGCCAATTTACTTTTATTGCTCATCTCATTTTACTTTCTGTGTGCAAATTGGACCGTCAAATATTTTCGTGTTACGTAATTGTCCTGGAATGAAAATGAAAAAGGCTAATGATACTATTATGTGTAGAGAGAACAATTTAGTCACAGTTACAATTTGCATTCACAGATATATCTAATATATAGTACTATACACACAATATTTTATGACTGTCTCTTCCCGTTTTTGTGTTTCACGGGTGTTAGTTTAACTGTCTTCTGCATAGTAAAGGTTTTAGCCTTCGTATTCATATATTACATAATTTTTTTTGTAAAAGTGTAATCTTCATTCTCTACCTGTATGCTCTCTTCGGCTTCCCGTGCTTTGTGTTACTAGAATAGAATATAAACTTGTAAACTTGAATAACAACGTGAGAAAAATAAGTTTTTTTTCTCTCTTCTCTCACTTTGCTTAGAGTAGACAATGAAATATTTTATAGCTTCCTCTCTCTACAAAGATCTCATGGAGTGAGAGACTTGTTGTTAAAATGAGATGAAAATACTTTTCTCTATCCTGTCCACTTCACTAGACTTTGGTATTTTTTCGGCGAATAGTATAAACAGACAAAGCAACTATTTTAGTATTTAAACACTTTTACTAGTTTCCTGGAACAAGAATGTTGCTCTGTCAAATATTGTAACTCAACTTCATGTACAAGTTGATGACTAAATAATATAATGAGTTTGTTCTCAACTATTAGCCCAACCTGAAATGTTTTCATTTTGAGAATCTAATTTTAATTTTAGCTTGCATTCTTAAATTGCATTTTGTTTACTATCAACGTAATCAACGTAATCAACAACCACATGTATGTATAAAATGCTAACCTCTTAGCCCAGAATTCAGTTCAAGTGCATTCTCTCATTTCCTACTTGTGTTCTCTGTTACAATTTCTTGGGCTGCCTTGCAAAAAATTGTTGGTATTGTTTCAAACTTTGAATACAAATGTACACTGCTACATATACATACGTATGTTGTGGCTTCGTCAACTCAAGTACAAACCTTTTTAATTTGCCAATAATAACTTCAAAGCAAAAGAAGACAAGCTAGCGACTAGATAATACCTTGTCTCTTATGTTATGAAACTAAACCACAGGAGGAAGAGAATTAAAATTGAATCAAGAATTTTTACTACAGCCTCCTTGTTGTTTACACAACGTCTCAGATTTAAAGCATCATAGCAGTCAGTTTACAAGAGTTAGAAAAAGAAGTTGACGAGATGAGACGAGAGATTTAAGTTGGCAAAGTGAAACTTTAATAAACAGGACGACATACAAAGTAGAAACTAAATAAATTTGTCTAGTGCTTTACTTTGCAACAACACATAGCTTTAGCTTATTAGCACCAGAACGGAATAAACAAAGGGCTAGAGTTAAAAGTGTAAACAAACGACACTTTTGTGGTGTGGTGAAATGTCTACAATATTATTCTCTCTAGCTTTTTATAGTTTTGACACTGAACTAAATTGCATTGTACATTTCGTTTTTTTTCTTATATCAAGAAGAGACAGAGACTCTAGAGAGTTGTTGAAATGAGAGTAGAATACAAGTCGTATAATCTGAAAATCTCACGTAAATACTTCTTCTCTTTTTGTCTTTTTCCTTTCCTTCGTGTTTGAAGTTGAGACGGAATATTTTCTACAAGTTTAATTATTATGTAGGCTTCTCTCTAAATTTCAACTCTTCAAACAACTCTAAAATAAAATGTAAGGAGACATGAAACATGGGAAAAACAAGCAACAGAAAATTCTGTAAGTCAAAATTGAAAGTGACTTTATATTCCGGTGATGATGTTACATTATATAAGAAAAGCGGATGATGACGACGAGGATTAGAGAAATGTAATAAGAGCTTTTAACCTTGTCTTGCTCTCTTTCCTGTCTCAATTTGACACCCAATAATAATATTCTCTCCGACAAACTTTGTTTTGTTGCTCTCTCGTCTTGGGAAAAAATCTTGAGAGAAAAGTCAACCAAACTAGTTTTTTTTATCAAATTTTATAAACTACACAATGTTAAATGAATATGTAGGAGTTTTTTGAATGTCGTGTAATATTAATTGCCAAAAGCAAAGTTCATAGAAAAAGGATAATTTACTGTTGAGAGCTCTAGCTCACACGAGTCTGAAATTAGCAGAGAAGTAATGAATCACTTGCAAATGACCAATTTCCGATAACATGAAAACATCACATTGCAAGTTCTCTGTCACTGTCAACATCATGATTGTTTGGTGGGAGTAAGAGAGAGTGCAATACACTTATCAAAATGACAGCCAAAGGAAAAGAACAGATCACAAGTGGATACAGACTATTTTTCCAGTTGCCTCTCTCTCTCTCTGCTTTGTAATCAAACAATTGTGTTGGAATGTAACATTGGGTCATTTCCTTTAGTGAAAATGATAGCATCTTGTTCTATACTTTAAAACGTAGTATTGTATTGCAACATTGTAACTTGAAGACATCATCATGAGAGAAACGTAACTCTTTTCTCTTCTGGATAGTTTTTCCTATATGTACAGTATAGATTATTGCTCTGTGATGTGAGTCATTTTCCAAATAATTCCAACTGAAGAGAAGATACTTAAGCTCTAAGTCGTAATGTAGTTTGTATCTCAATTCTCAATTTCAGTTTGACGATATATATATACCTATATATATAGTATTAAAGAAATCTACTTAAAAATTTGAGCTGATTCGATGAGAATTGCAACTTGGGATTTTTGACTTGAGCCAAATTGAGAACTAAAGAGATTTTTACAATCAGTTTAGTCAGCATAGAGCGCAATGGGAACTAAGAAAAAAAGTATATTGGGGATTTAAATCTTCTTTGAAGCTCATCTACTTTGAGATTGCAGGACTTGTAGATTTATAAAAAAGCTAGCCGATTCTTTTAGATTATATGTCGCAAGTCTGGAAGAGAAACTTGAGATTTTTTTATTCCAAATTAGGAAATTAAATTACTTTAGCATCTATTAGCGTGTCAAGTTATTAAATGAAATATTAAAGTTTACAAACTTTGCTTACATGTTACACGCTAAAAATCAAAGGAAAAGAAAGATAAGTGATTTAGCTTTGTAAACTGACATGATACTCAACTTGTTCATGTCGAACTTGACATTAAAACATTTGATACGTTAAGCACGCTCACAAGTGCATTAATGCAATTGCCAATTTAGTTTGTAACTTATGATTTTTTTCAATACCTGCCAATAGTTTAGGTCGTGGGAAAGTAATTTTCAATTTTTATTTACTTTTTTTCTTCCTTCTTCAGTTATGACCAAAAAGTGTTTTCTCTTTGAATCTACTTTGATTGATTGCTCATGCATTACTTGATGATACATAGCTAAATTGAAAGATGAGCCATTATTGTTTTTTTTCTATCAAGTCTATATAAGTAATGTGCAATTTTTTACGTTTTTTAATATGATACCACTGGCTACAACATACGCATTTACTAAAATGTAACATAGATCACAGATACATACATGATGGTATTTCGTGATATGATCGTTGTAATGAATCCTCAGTTTAGTATTATGGTGACCGCAATCGTCTTTTGCTCATTCAATTCATCATCATATGTTATGATCAATCGCAATTTCCATTTCATATTTCACTTTTTTCATGTTCATCATCATGCAACGTAGAAAAAAATATAGGAAGAACAAATCTCAAAGAGTTTGATAACCTCTCTCATCTGTCTACTTTTTTAAGAAAAAAAATATAAATGATTGACTGATTGTCGAATGGCGACGACGACAGCATGAGCTACAGAGTAACAAAATTGTCGCATTTGTAAGGGCAAATGTTAAATGTAGACAGACGCCACAAGTTTAATTACTCACAACGGCTGGAGAGATGCAAAAAGAATCTCTTATGCAATAAAGAGCAACTGGTCAAGAACAAGTATTAAAGTTTTTGATGCGTAAAAATAAAAATGTACAAGATACTTAGTTAGATGAAAGGGAAACTGGCTTTTGTAGAACTTAATAAAATCCAAAAATCCTTGATATTGTAAAAATTAAAGTCTACACCAATACAACTATGTACTTAT
>VCNE01003802.1:0-19816 GCA_009869805.1 Oncopodura yosiiana | reverse complement strand
CAGCAACTTATCAACAGATTTCTTACTTTTCTCTATACTCTCGGCTAATTCTTCACTATATTTTTCTCTGTGCTAATTTACGTTATACGAGTTATTTTAGCAGTGCCAGAGAAAAGAGCTAAAAATTAGTGCTGGAGAAAAAAGGCTGTTGGCTGGAGAAATGTAAAGAGTTGCTCGCCGCTTTATAAAATGAATGCTGGGGCTACAGGAAATAAGATTTGTTTATTGACAACATTCCCTTTAGTAGAGTATAGCAGAGACCACCTAGGTCTTAGTTTGCCATTCTATTTGAAAGAGGAAGAAGAAGAGAGAGAGTTGTAGGTGGAAAAGGTAAACTTTACATATAAGGAATATCAGCTCTATAATAGAAAAGATGCTATTATATTTAGTCTCTTTTGCAAGAGCTAGGATAAAAAAGAAGAGAGCTGGAGTAGACTTATTGTAGACAGAGGAAATAGCTTCAATTTCAATTCAGTTTCTCCTGATTTGGTAATCTGGAGGAAGCAGCTGCGACATGATGGAGAGTATGTATGAATATAGCTCTTTTTTCCTTATGCTTCCTTCAAGATTACTATTGTGGTTTCCCACAGTGCAACCAAATGCATGACCTCACATGACACTTTTTCTACACTTCACTTTCACCCCAGTCCTTAGCCAACACATTCCAATGCCTTGAACAGTAAAACTTGAGATAGTAGCCGAGGACTTTAAAATGTTGATGTTGCCATTAGCTCTAAGCTATCTTAGCTACAAGACTATAGCCCACAACAGTGCCTTTCTCCTTTAGAGCTCAGGCCCATTGGCCCACAACAGAGTTGGAAGCAGAGACTGAGCTTTTTTTATACTCTACACTCTCCACCTCTAAAAGCCAAATCTTAAGTAGTAGATGTAAAAAATTAGAACTTGAGGCTATACTGCAAGTTTTACGGTAAGCTGTACTATTGATAGTTGGTAGAATATATTTGTTGTTGGTTGACTTGCGTTTTATTTCTTCGTGACTTTTCTTAGTACTGAGTAAAGAGAAAACAAAAAATGTAATGCAAGTTCAGTCTTTGGCTGGAATGCATAAAATGTTTTGAGACTGGATATGAAGAACTGTGGAATGGCATTTGATAAATGCAACACAATATGAAATGAAACAACATTTAGAATACTAAAGTACAAAAGTAAATGAATATTATTGTTGAAATAATAAAATGCCACAATTGTATATTTCTCCATGAAGAATTCTCTCTTTGAGAAATTACATTACGTAACGATGTGAGTCAAAAAGTAAGTCATCTCAGGTGAAATTATTTCTACATTAATAGAACTACCGTAAAACTTGCAGTATAGCCTCAGTTTCTAATTTTTTTAGCATCTACTACTTAAGATTTAGCTATAGAGGTGAAGAGTGGAGTGAGTATAAAAAGGCTCAGTGTCTGCTTCCAACTCTGTTCAATGTGGGCCAATGGGCCTGAGCTCTAAAGGAGAAAGGCTCTGTTGTGGGTTATAGCCTTGTGCTTAGCATAGCTTAGAGCTAATGGCAAACATCAACATTTTAAAGTCCTTGGCTACTATCTCAAGTTTTAGGGTAGCAAAAGTTATTTCAAAGCAAGAAGGACTTCTAAGAAAATTTCTTACATCAATTTCTGAGAAGAGTAAAAATACATTGCATATTTTGTTTGTTAGTTTTTCTCTAAAGAGCAAAGCTCATATTTCCATCCAACACTGAATGAGATATTTCTTTCACTTTTTAGCAAACGACATAATATTACATTTCATCATCAAAACTTTACCAACTCAAAGACAAATGGACGAAATAAAGAATTTAACGTGACGTGCAGCAGCCTACAATAGTAAAGCAAGACTCTCTTTGGTTTGGCATCTATATTCAATTTCTTTTTGCTATGGGTCGAGTTTTCTGAGCTCGTGATGTTATATGGAGTCGCTATGCTCTCTATAGCAGTTTCCATATAACTTCGTCATAAGCTTAGAAAACTCAACCCACAGCAAAAAGAAACTGAGAATAGATGCCAACTAAAGAGAGCCTTGCTTTACTATTGTAGACTAAACTGATATACATTAAATGAAACGTAAACCAAAATAGTTTAAATGCGTCACTCACAGAAATCCAAAACTCGCTCATCTGTAGAGTAATCTTATGAGAATTGTTCTAAAGCAACGTCATCATCATGAATATCTTTTTTTCTTGTCTAACATGACTCAAAATGTTCCCTCAAGACAACTCTTCTTTTCTCCAGTCTATATGCAACAAGGTAATCCAATTTGCAATCATATACTTCTTTCCAACTATTCTCCAGTATAATGAAATTCTTTTTCTTCTCTCTCTCTCTATATATATATATATGTCTACTCTAGTAGTGCAGTTTATTTCTCCAGCAGACAGTTTATGTCGTGGTTTCAGCTAAATTGTCACACTGTCATCATCAGACTGCAACTTAGACCAAAACTCCTGTGTTCTACAATATTTGATAATCTTTCCCTGGGAATGTTGTCAATAAACAAATCTTATTTTTTTCCTGTAGCCCCAGCATTCATTTTATAAAGCGAGAAACTCTTCACATTTCTCCAGCCAACAGCCTTTTTTTCTCCAGCACTAATTTTTTTAGCTCTTTTCTCTGGCACTGCTAAAATAACTCGTATAAAGTGAATTAGCAGAGAGAAAAATATAATGAAGAATTAGCCGAGAGTATAGAGAAAAGTGAGAAATCTGTTGATAAGTTGCAGAATCAATGCTGGAGGAATGGCAACATTTCCTTGGGAGACTAAATGTAATAAAATGTATTTTTTCTCTCTCTCTGTTTCTGAAATGTGACAAATGAAGACTATATGATGATGAGAGAGAGAGTCGTGTTCATATAGAGTTATAGGGATAAATGTAATTTTCTACATCGTTTAAACTCCACCAAAATGAGATGACGAGAGAGAGACAATTGCATTAGTAACTATCAACGCATATCAACTCCATTGTATCATCAAAAAAGAGTAGAAGTTTTATTACTACATAAGTAAAACGCGTATGAATAGAAATAGCAGATTCTTTTTGCTCAGTAACATGAAGCACAAATTTAAATAGATATTTGTAACTGTAGACTTTAACAGATACTTTATATGAATAATGTATACTGTGTAAAAGAGAGCATCTTTCTCTGACTCTCTGTGTACATAAAACTATAATGCATATAAATATGTGTGGCATAAAACCTGAAAGAGACACTTTCCCTCATGAATTTCTAACTCTCTCATTTTCAAAGTTCATTCTCCCTTCCAACAAATATATATCCTAACTATCGCTATGAAAAAATGCAATGAATATATTTACAGCTACAGAGCTTTATGACCAACTCAACAATGTGAGAATATAAGTAAAGTTCAAATGAATTACATTTCCCAATGAAATATAATTCTAATACACAAGTGCCAAAAGAAGAGTACTTGAGCTCAAAAGTTGCTTTGGCACGTTCAGCTTTATCACTTTATCTCCCGACATATGTATTACCCTAAAACTTGAGATAGTAGCCAAGAACTTTAAAATGTTGATGTTTGCCATTAGCTCTAAGCTATCCTAAGCATAAGACTATAGCCCACAACAGAGCTTTTCTCCTTTAAAGCTGAGGCCCATTGGCCCAAATTGAACAGAGTTGAGAGCAGAGACTGAGCTTTTTTATACTCTACACTCTTCCACCTCTATAGCCAAATCTGAAGTAGTAGATGCTAAAAAATTAGAAACTGAGGCTATACTGCAAGTTTTACGGTATAGCTTATGACACTATTATAAATCTGAGCTTAACTTATGTTCTCTGTAGTATGTGTAAGTAGATAGAGACACTCGTACTCATTTTACACTTTGTTGTAACTCAAGTGTTCTTCTGTGTGGACCATGCACGACCAGCAATACTGAAATATTTCTAGAGTTGAATCCATATAGAAAAAAATTTGAATATCTCTACTATGTAGTGTCCTATCGTTTCATTGTCATTAGCCGTGCTGTGAATTCTTCCAGTATAAAAGTTCTCCAGGAATCTTTCACAGTGAAAATGAATGGCAAAGAGAGAATACAAAGTGTGCCCTCCGGCTTAATTTTCACTTGGCTACATTCAACTCTTTAGTAAAATGACACGAGTTGTGCATCATAGTATGCGTGTGAGAATCTGGTGTACACATTTATAGTTTCAGATGTTATCTCACCATCATCGCTCGTCTTACTACTTTCTCCAGGTAAGAGAGAAAAAATATATTAAGGTTTTGATGCGTGTCGCATTTTTTCTTGAAAGAGAGTTGAGTGACTTGAGTGGAGTGAATGCAATGCTATTTATTTTGCCACGAACTTGAATCTAGAGACGCTTTACTATATAGCCAACTCTTACTATATAGTTTCGCCATTAGATATACCATTATATATATGTGTGTATATATGAAACGCACATTCTAAAGCAAACAGTGAGTGAAAGTCTCATCTCGCAGAAGAAGCGAACAGTTTTCACAGAGATACATTTGAAATGCAATTCTATACTCAAAACTCTCTTCAACTTTTTTTGCTCTATCAATGGTCATAATATTTTGGCAATGTGTTTAACTAATCATCAAGATTTTGTAGTATAAACCATTTGGTTTAATGTTAGAGAACTTGGTTCAAATTTGAATCTTCCTGGGTTCGAATCTCTCCGTCAGAAATGTTTTTTTTTTTTAATTTTTAGAAAATTTATTTATTGCGTGTAATTAATTAGCCTCATTTCTTGTTAATTTATTGGCCATTAGTTTATATTATAGCATTCTCTGTTAAGACATAGAGCAAGAAATAGCCTAGAAGTAAATGTCCTGGGTTCAAATCCCAGGACAGTTATAGTGTTTATACAGAATGATATTCTAGTCTTATTTTACTATCAGCTAATTTGCCACTAGTACTTTCTATAATGGTATTTTCTATTTTGACGAGGAAGAAAAGTCGATGATGAATTGTTCCATATTTTCTCAACTTCAGAATTGAACTTTCTCTTCTTGTTTCTTTTAGACTTTTCCTACAATCCAAGCATAGTTCTCTACTTACTCTAACTACATTTGAAAATACTTTCCCCTGACTTGACAAACAAACGAGAGAACATATGAACTAAAGATTTCCACATCTGTCGACACTCATCTCAGATTGTTTTCCAAAACTCTAAAACAAAACATTCAGCCCTACTCTCTCTCTCTCCACATTTATAACAAATGTAAATCATAGTGTAGGAAGCTCATGGGAAATCTATACAAACAATTCCTAACTACTTATATATCTCTTCCTATTTTTGAATGAGCTTTTGTAATAATTAACTAGAATTTTTAGAACCTAAGCTACCCACATATGAAATTTATCCTCTTCTATAATGTTAATTAAATAGATGACTTTCTCATGTTTCTCATTCCTATTCTACAGCTATCAATTGGGAGCTCAACTCACATAAGGGAATTCATTTTAGAGAGTATCAAATGATATCAGTGACAACAATACTCTCATATGTGAGTCTATATCTAACTAGCAATCATTCACCAACTTTTTTGTTATCCATAATATAGGATTATTATCAAGAGCTATATATATACCTGCACAAGATCATGATGATGTATTGATTTTATTTTTTAAACGCATGCGAGAGTATAAGATTTTGACATACGGAAAAAACCACAGGGATTAGGAAATGTTATTAGTATCTGACAAAAAGAGAACTCAAGGACTTTACTGCTAAACTAAAAAAATGTACTATACACAAATCCATTCGAGACTAATGCATCAGAATAAGTAGATTGACTAAGTGACTTTTTTCTTCATGGCTTAACGCAAAAAAGGTTAAGAGTCACAGAGAGAGAGACTAATATATAAAAAGTCTTCAGTGCGAGATGCGAGATAGATTTTAACTAAAAACGTACTTTATAACACCAAAAAAAATAAACAGGTGCTGAAGTAGTATAAGCTGATTAAGAGCAACACTTTCTACCGTAAAACTTGCAGTATAGCCTCCAGTTCTAATTTTTTAGCATCTACTACTTAAGATTTGGCTATAGAGGTGGAGAGTGTAGAATATAAAAAAAGCTCAGTCTCTGCTTCCCAACTCTGTTCAATGTGAGCCAATGGGCCTCAACTCTAAAGGAGAAATGCTCTGTTGTGGGGCTATAGTCTTGTGCTTAGGATAGCTTAGAGCTAATGGCAAACATCAACATTTTAAAGTCCTCGGCTACTATCTCAAGTTTTAAGGTAGAGAAAAAAGTAGAGGTGAAAGAATTACATTAAAATTACAACTGATGAAAACATGACAGTGGTAAACATCTGAGAAAATTTTCATAAATACATTTTTCTCTGTTACACGTTGTTGGTTGCTATCTTGTCTTCGTTATTAATGTCATTCTTACGGCTGTAAGAGCAACAAATGTAAAGTAGCATTAGTGAATGTCACTTTTTTTCTTCGTCTGTCAGATTTTTGTAAACAAAATGAAAAAGTATTTGGGAGCTTATTGAAGAAGAATACAAATAGAAATTCGTTTTTATGCTGCCTACAATAGACTCTCTTTCGTTGGCATCTATCTCACTTTCTTTTGCTGTGGGTCGAGTTTCCTAAGCTTTCTCATGATGTTATATGGAGTCGCTATGCTCTCTATAGCAGTTTCCATATAACATCTCAAGCTTAGAAAACTCGACCCCTAGCAAACGAAATTGAGAATAGATGCCAACGAAAGAGAGTCCTTCCTTTACTATTGTGGACTACGATGCTATATATAAAACATAGTAGGAATCTAAGTTGATGGTTATAGGTCTATTTAAAGGGGAAAAAGAGATGAACATCAAAGTTTATAGTCAAGTGAACTTTTTGACTTGCTCTGCTTCCTTCACTATCAAAAAGTGTATCTTAAGTCAAAGATTGTTGACTTTTGCTGACAAATTCTTCACTAGTTTTCCTCATCTACAGAATATGTATATGTAGCTTTCTCCGTACTTTCACTCTACTCATTCACTTTTGTAATATATAAAATAAGAAAATGTTCGTAAGAGTGAAAGTCCTTAAAGATTGCTTTTGCTCTAGGTTATATTTCTTAACATCGTCACATCTCAGAGATCGTAATGCAAATAACAAACTACGACATTTTAGACAACAGCTAGAAGAGAAGAAAGTTGCGACGACTTTCGTCTTATGTACATATAATAATCAAACAAAAGCGACTCAACTTCCTTTGACTTTTCTCTTTCCTACTTTCGCTACTCTATATATTCTATAAGAGAGAAAATGTGTTCAATCTTTAAGAGTGACAACTTATTGTAATTCTGACATTTTGCCTTTGGTCCAACTCGAATTCTTTGGAGAAAGTTGGTGAAAGTTCGAAAGAAGGAATTCATGTTGTGAAAAGGGGACAACATAAAAACAAATGAGAGAGCTTTAGTGCATAATTTAAAGCTTAAGACGTCAATGACTCTTTATATTGCTATCCAATACAGATGACTACATTCAACTTTTCGAAGCGTATAACATTATAATAGAAAATGTTTTAGTCTTATTTTTGCTAGAGTGTAAATGTTCTAAAAACACGAGAAGAAAAATTGTTGAAACATGTGACAAATTAAATTAGAATTAAATTAATGAGCTACAAACGTTGGATAATGTTGCCTGATTTTCAAAATAACAATTTTGGATACTTCTTAATTTCTGGTAAGCTACGATTTAAAAAAGCGACATGGGTCACACAGACCCAAAGTCATCAACATTTGTTACAAGACATAATTTTTTTATTGCCACAATATTTAGTTCCATACAAGTGAGCAACAAATTAAAATTAAATTAATGAGATGATAATTCTGTTTTCGTGGGTCGCCATTGACTAGTGTCATAAGATTTTTTAACTCGACTTTAAATTCAAAATGTTGTATCGAAAATTGATACACAACTCGCTGGAATCAATAACCAAAAAGTGACATGGTTCACAGAGACCCAAAGTTGTTACAAGACATAAATTATTTATTGACACAACGTTTCATCCCATTACAATATTAGTGCAGGACTCTATAGCGAATCAGTCTGGTTCTCAAAAACGGTAAGATGCTGACAATACTCACTATCAACAATGCAGGTCGCTCTTGCTCCATTCTCACATGAATATAAGCCTTCAGCAGTAGGAACTATATTCCAAAAAATACAATCCAATCAACAAAAATTTAATTACTCCACATAATTTTAATATATCTCCTTACCGAATGATACAAGTCATCAGTCATTGAGCTATGAGCATGCGGCTCAGTCACAAAATCATTAAGATGTATATGTAGCTCTCTAGCTCCATCATTAACACATACAGCTTGCCATATAACATAATACATTAGAAACAATTGTAAAATTAAAATAACAATTCGAGCAATAAACTCTCGTACAGTTGATGGCAATAGACCTTCTACATCATCTCTTCTATCAATTAATAATACATTCATTACATACATTCCCATTCGAATTCCTAGAGATATAAATATAGACAAAAATGTCCATGACAAGTAAACACTAAACATTGAATTAATATGTAGAATATGATTGCCTATTTGCTTATAAGAGGCTTTAAAAACATCAAAGATTTGCCCACTCGGTTTTTCTTTACCGGACATCAAATTATTAATAAATGTCGTCAGCATTTCAATCTCACAGTGAGTCGCCCAACAAAATGAAGCATACAATGGTAAAATTAAATTGTACATTAAATCTGAAGTAAAAGCTGTCCAAGATGAAATGGCAGAGTCTAAATTTTCTTGAGCTCTTTCTCCTTCATTCCCATAAATAAACAGGATGACACGAGTAACATAAATTGTTGAAGTGATAGTAAAAATAATAAAGATTTTTAACCGGTAAGAACTCATTGGTTTATTGGCGGAACTGAGCCATTTGGTGTTGTGAACAGCCAATTGATCATAAGAGGCTATAAGATTTTTAATTTTGTACCCACGGAACCAAATCAAATTCAAAGGAATTAATAAAGGCACTGAGCGAAAAAGAGCTACCAACTCTTCACCAATGTCGATATCACCACGAATTATTAATTTGTCAATAAAATTACCAATGTAATAAAAAGTGTAGACATTAATAGCCAAAGTTTCTATAGCCAAGATTGCCGTAAGAATAAATCCAATTGAGCAAGCTGAAATATATTGGAACCATTCTCTCGGTGAAGAGATAAATTGTCTTCGGCCGAAAAGCAAATGAATTGGAAATCCATAAAATAAAAATGGGAATAGCACTACAATGAAATTGGTTCGCCAATATTTGATTATTTTATGACCTTCTGAGTCGCCACTTGAAGTCTTGTTGTTGAAATTTAAATGGAAAGAAGAAGTTGAATTTCCAGTAGCAGGATTTGACGTAGCACTAGTTTCCGGGCTTGAAAATTCTTCGTAGACATTTTCCTGGAGAAAGTTGTTACTACTTTTTGAAAAGTGACGATGTTGACCATTCTGAATGTTGATTGGGCGAGTACTGTGCATCGTAGTGATGCTGGTAGCCCACTGAGCAAAAGATTTCCAATATTTTCAATATTTTAGTATTAAAAGTAATATTGGAACTAATATGCAAATTGAACTTGACATAAGAGAACAACTTCAGTTCGGCAGCTGTCGATAAAAAAACTTGTTTTGTATATTATGATTATTGATTTCGTCATTATCGGAACAAATTTTCTCAGCACAAATGCTCTCACGAATACAAAAATCATGAATAATATAGACTAGGCTTTTGTGATATGTAAAACATAAGTTTATATAAACATATAAACACTTTGGGACATGCAATAAAAATGAATAACCTTGAGAGAAAAACTTTCGTGAATTATTGAGACAATTTCAAGTTTTATTTCCACAATGATTTTTTACATTACGTGACTCATGGCTATACAAATATATTTTAAGGGTGCGACCCATAATGTAATTAATGACGAACTCTATAGTCCACCATACGTCTAGAGACAAATGGGAAGTAGGCCACACTTGTAATTGTGAGTAGCGTGGGTCGCTCTTGTTCCATTCGAGTATGGATGTAACTTTTCATAAGTTTAAACTGCAAAAAATGATATAGCAAAATTACATTAGCTCATTAGGATAATTGGGAAGTCCTAATTAACTTTACCGGCTGGACCATATCACTGGGCAAAATATTTTCAATCCTTGTAGCAAAGTCATTGAGCCAAATATGAATCTCTCTACAGCAATCATTAGTCAAAATAGTTTGCCAAACGATATAGACAATAAGCCAGAATCTCATTGCCACTAAAGCAAATTCTCCTACAAGACTTCTCACTTCTTCAGGTGACGCTCCAGTTGAAATTGTTGGGTCAATTTTATCATCAGCAGCTCTATTAGAAGAAGAGCCAAATGCTGTCCCAAATCCTTTAGCAATAGAGAAAATCCCAGGTAAAAGAAATGAGAGCGACTGGCCCAAATATTTAGCTAAACTTTTCCCATCTTCATACGTAGTTTTCATCATTACAATAAGTATCCAAGAAAGATACATGTTACACATTTGATTAATAAGAATAATATGATCACCAATTTGTTTATAAGATTTTTTCAATTGGTTCAATATATGAAATGTTGGCTTAACTCTGCAATCCATTAGGCCTTGAAGAAAATTAAAAAATACTTCTAATTCATATCTAGTTGCCCATGCTAGAGTAACGTAAACTAATAGGATAATTGTATATAAAATATCTACAGTACTCGTCTCCCAATGCTCATAGATTTGGTTCTCTGTTAATTCTGATTGGACGGACCAATATAAAAAATAGTTTAGGAGATGAATGCTAATTATTAGGATATACAAACCGAGAATTTTCACACGGTAATTTGTCAAGCTGAGATTTTCATTTGAGACATTTTGGAGTAAAGATAAATTATCGTAGCTAGCAATTAATTGCTGGAGTTTAAAACCTCGTAGCCATATAAAGAGTAAAGGAACTATCATAGGAATCACTTGAGCTAAATCCCAAATGCTATCACCTAAGCCGGAACTAATTTGACCCAGGATTACTAATGTGTAAAATACATCACCTATCATATAACATACACCAAGGATTGAAACTACTGAAGGAATGAGACAAATTATTGTAAGAAATGAGGAGCATGGTGTTGAGCATGAGAATAGGTTTTTGAACCAGCTACGAGCACAAATGTCAATTTGACTACGGAAAAGAAGATGCACTGGAATGCCAAAGAAGAAACATGGTAGAGTGACGACAAGGAAGTTGTAGAACCACCGTCGATTTTTTGAGGAACGAGTCACTGTTAAGTAATTAGAGTCTGAGTTAGAGAATTGTAGGCGACGTCGTGGAGGAGAGTCGGGAATATCAATTTCGAAGGAGTTTTGCCACATTGGAAACTTATTTCAGCTACGACCAAATAGCAACTGGTGACTGTTATGAATATGTATATATCCACTGGTCAAATGCTATACAGTAAAACTTGAGATAGTAGCCGAGGACTTTAAAATGTTGATGTTTGCCATTAGCTCTAAGCTATCCTAAGCACAAGACTATAGCCCACAACAGAGCCTTTCTCCTTAGAGCTCAGGCCCATTGGCCCACATTGAACAGAATTGGGTGCAGAGACTGAGCTTTTTTTATACTCTACACTCTCCACCTCTATAGCCAAATCTTAAGTAGTAAATGCTAAAAAATTAGAACATGAGGCTATACTGCAAGTTTAACGGTATCTGATTAAATATCGATCAATATATATATATATTGAAAATGCCCTTCAAACTCTAACGTATGGCAATATACATTTTTTTATTTATATATTATTATTGATATTTGGAACATTGGTCAGATTATTTTGTATTAGGGATTGTAGAGCTTGACGAGCTTGTTGCTCTTCTTCGAGTTGGCCAGAAACTTTTGCTATTGAGGATTTGAGTGAGCCGACTTCGTCTCTCAAGCAATTGACGAGCTCTGCTAGAGTTCTGAAAAATTAAAATCAATATATTTAATGTTAGTCTTATAATTTATTTATAAAAATAAAATATTTAGAGTAATCATAGCTATAACTTACTTCGGCATTTTATTAGCCTTAGCTCCAATTCCTTTAGCCGCTTCATTAATATTGGTATTAAAATTTTCACTTTGATTATGAGATGATGGAGCTGTTGTGTAATAATTTTACAATGTAATTACATAATATATAAAAGCTTCTATTTGATGATATGTGACATGATGATGTACTTAGAAGCAATGAAAGAGGTTTTTTTAGAGATTATAGTCATTAGAAATGCCAGCACAGCACCATGAGGCAGAGTAATTGTAGCGTCTGCGACTTTTCTTCCCATCCGATCGAAGCTCAATGGAAGAACTTAATTTGGCTGTAAGAATTTTAGCAATAGAAATCAGATGTATACCAATTAAATTAAATGTAGCTTCCCAATTTTAGCATATTCAAAGATAGAGACAGATAGAGAAGAGAATTTTGTGAGTAGAAAGTCAATATATATTTTATTAATCTAAATTAACAGGGTTACAAATACATTAAAACCATTATAAACTATATTCCCCAAGATAATTAATTTAGTCCCAATTTAAAAATCATAAGCTAAAGCAAAACCCATTACAGAAATCTTTTTTGAGTATATATTTGTTAGGTGAGTATTTTTTTGTACTAATTAGTTTTTAAGCTACCACTAAAAACTACCAAGCTTAAAGTTGCCTACCCAAGATGCACTTAATTATATAGAATTTTACAAGACGGATTTGTTTTAAATGCCACATTAATTTGTACTATTTTTTAAGACACACTCTCTCACATTCACACACAACACTTCGTGCTTCATATTAATTTTTAAGATTCAACTTATAAATATTATTACCAGTTTGTCGATTCTTAGAGCAGAATCCATCAACAATGCTCAATAGTGTTAAATCATTGTCACTATTATTATTGGCAGCTCCACTATTATGAATAATGATAGATGCTGTAGCACTACTTGGAGCACTGGATAAATTCTTTTTGCTGGATGATGATGGATTATTATTATTAATGTTAAAATTCCCATTGACAGTGTTTCTATTACTATTAGGCTCACTTGAGCAATTGTTTAAATTAGTGAGATACTCATTTAGAAATGGATTAAATGGTGCTGAAGGTCGGAGGCCTAATTATATAAAATAAGCAAATTAATAAATTAATAAAAAAAAAATGGTGATGACGAGAAAAAATATTGGCATACGTGAAATATTCCATGATGCTTGTTGAAATGGTGGTGTCATTGAGCCAACAAATGACTGGAGAGGAAAAAAACAAGTGCAAAAAATTGGTCAGCAAATGACATGAAAAACAAAATCAAAAAAGACAAAATTAATTACAAAAAAATTAAAATAGTGCAAAAAATTATAGCCAATCATAGCCCAACAAACAAATTTCGCAATTAAATTTTCTTTCTCTCGTGAGTGTCGTTGATTTAATTTATTTTTGCGATTCATTAAAATAACATAGCTGCGATTTAAAATATATAGTGCAGAGAGTGATTGCAAGAAGTTTACAATTTTAATTAACAATATCATCATTAAAATTAAAAATATAATTGTCATTCAAATGCATAGCTTCGGTGGTATATAGAATTATAGAAGACTTAAAGTTGAGCATTAATTAATTATTTGTTGATGAAGACTCATATTTCAATAACCAATGAGCGTATAAATTAGACCTAAAAGTTCCTTCACCATCTTCTCCATTATTTCTTCTATGATCTACCTGACTTGGACCACTTTCATTATCATCATCATTACTCTTAATTTCAAATCGTAATTCCTCATAAAAATTAATTTGTGTAGCTACTCGACTACTTGGCTCAGTTTCTGATACTAGTTCTAACCCTGAATCAAATGATGAGCCACTATAAGAAATAACTCCACCACCATTAGCTGGAGGTGGACCATTATTATAATTCTGATTGACATCTGCTATAAATTCTTCACCATCACCATAATCAAAAGCATCTTGTCGAACGAGTCGTCGTCGTCTCTGTAATGTTGGAGAATTAATAATATCATCATCATCAAAATTATTAATTTGTAAAGGCTCATTAATCAAAGGCTGCTCTTTAACAAGTTTGTCGTCCCTAGAATTATTATTTTTAAATTGTACTTTTATCACAGGTAGAGACTGAGTCCGAGTCAAAAAACTAGAACAACTATTTCCCATTTTCTCTTTTTTCAATCCTGAGAAATTATAAAGCTGACTATCACCAAATGTTACTGATTTCCGTGTATTTAAATTATCTTTCTTAGGACTAATTAAACTAATTAATTCTTGATTCTCAATTAGTGATTTAATCGCTACAGTTGGTGTGGGACTTTTTAATTTCTCAACAAATAAATTAGACATTCCCCATCTCCATTTAGAAAAATTACTACTTCCACTACTACTATGCAATTGTGATGATGGTTCTAATGGTAAATATTTAGGTTCAAATATACTACTATTATTTCCTCCTAGAGGTGTACTACTTGTACTTTCACCACTAATTAAACTACACTCTGATCCAACTCGGTAGACATCAAAATAATTTAAATTATTTGGTGGTGCTTGGAAAAATTGACGACGTTTCGGTTTATCTAATGATGGTGGACAACCACTGCCTAAATCATCTAATGATGATTGTTGTTGTTGAGTATTTTCTTTACTAGGATTTAGAATAGTTAATTTATGACTAGTTAGCATTTGAAGAAGTTCATGATTCTTGGTACGGATTTTTCCTTCGAGATAATAAGTTCTAAAATGTTCGACTAGCTCTGCATACGGAGGACTTGTTGAAAATATTGGTGGTGGTGAAGAAGACTTTTTGGAAATTGGTTTTGGGCCATGTTGGTTGTTGAACTTGAGGTCGTTAGTTTGTACCTGGGATTTTTGTCCTTGTGATGATGAGTTGAGAATACGACTTGTTTTAACTACTTTGGAGAGATGTTGAAGCCATGTTTCCTTTGCTGATTTTGATGGACAGGTCACAAGAATTGGATCAATCATTGGAGCTATGGGAAAAGAAATAAGAAATTAATATGGAATTACGCCAATGCTTCATCTGTCAACTTTTTTCTATAAATAAAAATGTAACGACTCTCGGTCTAAAATGAACCAAGTGGCATTAGACTTTTATATATGAAAACTTACCAGCAATTTCAAAAGCACAAGTGATGCTAGACTCCGATTCTGTATCCGGAAGTACAGTCAAGGTCGTTCCATTAATAGGAATCTTTCCTTCATAAACCAATGAATTATTTTCTGAAGTATAGCTCAAGATGACGAGAGTAGTTGGAAATAGAACAAAATAACGAGGCAATTTCTCTGGACTAATATAAACTAAGCTCATATGAAGAATTTCTCCTAATTGCCCAACTTCTGTACCTTCCCAAGCTAAAATAGAACCACTGAGTACTTCCAATTCCATTTCCTTCTGTTTCCGTAAGGCACTACATGAGATATCAAGTTGTTTATAGTACTCAATTGATCTTTGTAAATCACCACGATCTTTATGATACTCTTCGACATGTCTTTCAAATTCTTGTAATGATGTTGAGTACTTTTCCAATCTTCGGAAAGGTAAACTGAGTCCAATAATTAGAGTAAAGACTCCAGAAGTATTATTTTTATTTGGATCTTTTCCTTCCATAAAAATTTCTAATTTGTCTTTATACTTCTCAACAATTTGAACAGCTCGTGGATGATTACGACAATAGGCTTTATGTACACTTTCCAGACGAGGTGCATTTTCCAAAAAGATTTTACCAACACGTTGATCTTTTGGTGATGATTCATTTGCTTCACGTTTTAATGGTGCTAATAAATGAGTTGTGTGACATTGGATGACTTCATGAAAGTTTCCAATTAGAATTTTGTACTCTGGAGAAGGTAGTAAATCAGAAGAATTGCCCAAAGGAAGTAAATATAAATCCCAGATTTTCTGTAGCTCTTTTAAATGTGAGGACTCTGTTTCTAAAATGTCGTTGAGAACTGATTTTCGGTATTCAACATGTTGAGCATCAATTAGTAGGGATTTATTTAGTTGATGATTTCCATTGCCAAGTAGAGTGACACTTTCATTAGAAGTTGATGATGCTAGGGATATTGGTTGATCTTGTGGTGATGATGGAATGTTTGTTGGAATAAAGGCACAGTTTTCTACGTAGCTGGAAGGAAACCATCCTGTTTTTCCATTTAGGGTTCCTAAATATTAAAATATTAACAATCCATTCAATTAGGAAATATATAAATTGGCGTATTTGTTGATGTGCTAATAATTACCTTCCATCCAGCCACCACCATCGTCTTTTTGAGTGACTGTTATTACATCTCCTTTTTCAATTCTCAGCTGTAAGAAAATTAATAGTATTAATACACATTTAATTAATTAAATATTGGATTGGATTAATTATTTTTAGTAAATTAAGTTAGTACCTCGTCATTATTTGCAGGAGTATAAGAATGAACAGCTTTAACTAAAATAGGTGCGTCAGAAGACATTGTCACAATTTATTTCTGCCAACTGCCTCTCCATCAAAAATTGTCACCAAAATCACCAATATTTTATTAAAATAGTTGTGTACAGAAATAGAATCGATTGAAGAAGTTAAAATATATTTATTTTTAGTACAAGTAAAAGAATAGTAGTTTCGTCTTCGTTTCCATTCAAAAGGTCAAATAATTGTCTTTTTCTTTGAGTCAATCTTTGACATTTAACTGGACAACTTTTTTTATACGATGACGGAAGTTTACTACTGGAAAAGAATTTACAAGTTTATAAGAAGAGACTAAATCCTGCCCAAGAATCCACCAATAGGGAAAATTGAATTTCACTTCTACTGGAGAAAGTAAGTCATACAAAAATAAATTAATCATTCTTTAAATATTTAATTAATTCCTAATTACGCATCATCAATCTTTTAATTCTTTATTCAAGTGACAGATAATACATTTCATCACAGACCTAATTAGTTGTTATAATAGTTATGTAAGTTGTACAAACTTTTATCATCAATTTATTTTTGAGATTTTATATTTTGATTTCATATTTTAATTTTTTTCTTATTTATTGTTGTCTCGCAGGGAATAAATGAGAAGCAATGTCATTTTTAATAAAACAAAGTCCAAATTCCATGGCCTATCACTTTAGCGCAACTAGTACAACACTTTGACCTTTTTAATCTACAAGTCACGACGTGCAAGCAAATTCCTAGAGATAAAAATAAACTAGCAATAAGAAAGTAAGTGCCTTGCATTTTTTCACTTATAGATTAGATAATTAATTAAACTTAGTTGCATTTAACAGGTTGTAATATTAGAGACAAGATGGAAGACAGAGGAGACGCTGGAGACTTTGCTGATCTTTTGCGAAGAAGAAAAACGGAGGATGCTGTAAGTTTTAATTAAAATGTAATAAATATAATAAGGAGAGTTTGATTTAATTTGGGGGTGGTTAATTAATTTTTGTAGAAGAATGCAGCTCGAGAAGCTAAATCAGTGGAAAGTGCAGAGAGTGATGATGAGATGAGATTACCAGAAGATAAATATATTGAAGAAATGTCAAAATCATTTTCTGGTGGAACTGATAAAACACCTGAGGTACTAAGCACAGCTCTTCATGGATTATCTGATCGATGGCGTAATTGGATCATTCGTGGAATTTTTACTTGGCTCATGCTTGGATTTTTTGGTGTGATGATCTACTTAGGACCATTGGCTCTTATGGTGGTGGTGAGTTTTAATTAGAGAAATGAAATTAAATAATGTGATATGTGATGTTGACGTGGACTTAATATTTTTATTTTTTGTAGACATTGGTGGTTCAAGTGAAATGTTTTGCTGAAATTATCAACATTGGCTATGCAGTGTACCGTGTGCATAACCTTCCTTGGTTTAGATCTCTCTCATGGTACTTTTTAATTACATCAAACTACTTCTTCTATGGTGAAAGTCTTGTTGACTACTTTGGTGTTCTTGTCAATCGAACAGTAAGTTTAATTAATAATTTTTAAAGAACTTATATAGAGTATTTTATTTTGTATTACAGGACGTACTACGTTGGCTAATTACTTACCATCGCTTCATTAGCTTTTCAATGTACATCGTTGGATTTGTTTGGTTCGTGTTGAGTCTTGTTGAAAAAGTATTACATGCGACAATTTAGTTTATTTGCTTGGACTCACGTGGCTCTTTTGATTGTTGTCGCTCAGTCATATCTCATCATTCAAAATATTTTTGAAGGGATGATTTGGTAAGTGTCAGTTGATAGCTTATTAATTAAGCGTATGAGAATTTAATTGATTTATTTGCTTAATTTATAAATAGGTTTATTGTTCCTGTAAGCATGATCGTATGCAATGACGTAATGGCATATATGTTTGGTTTCTTCTTTGGTCGAACACCTCTGATTAAATTATCACCAAAGAAAACATGGGAAGGATTTATTGGTGGTGGATTTTCAACTGTTCTCTTTGGTCTTGGAATGTCATATTTCTTGTGTCAATTTCCATATTTTGTTTGTCCAGTGGAGTATAGTGAAACAATTGATAAAATGACTTTGGGCTTGGAATGTGAACCATCTTATTTATTTCAACCACAAGAATATGCTCTTCCCACTTTTCTATGTCAGTTTCTGTCAAATATTTGGCATCAAGTCTACAATTAGAATTCAACCATTTCTTCTACATTCCTTGTCAATGTCTGTCTTTAGCAGTGTTATTGGACCTTTTGGGTAAAATTAATTAAGTTAATTACAATTTTAACTTTTCAAATACTAAAAACTTTTTATTATATCTTTTCTATAGAGGATTCTTTGCATCTGGATTTAAACGAGCATTCAAAATCAAAGATTTTGGTGATGTGATTCCTGGTCATGGTGGATTTTTAGATCGTTTCGATTGTCAAATACTAATGGCAACTTTTGTCAATGTTTACATCACAAGTTTCATTCGAACGGCTTCTCCACAGAAATTATTACAACAGGTACATGCAATAGCTAAGAACGTAAGACTCTCTCAGTGTGTCACAGGACTAACATATATATTGCTTATTATAATTTAACTTCTTAATCTCATTTCTTGAGTAATTACAATTAATTTTTTAAAATTCATAATAGGTGTTGACTTTGAAGCCAGAGCAGCAACTTCAATTGTACAACTCACTTCGTGACTCTCTTACTCTTCGGGGAATATTACAACCAGCCTGAAAATTATTTGGGCTAAATGTCTCGCAATTATTTCATTCTCTTTTTTCTTACTGGTAGAAGATTAATTAATGAACGATAGGAAAATTAATTATATTAGAATATTAGTCATCACACAATATGAGAAAAAACTGTGTTTTTAAATAATACAACAAATATAACGGAGATTAATAATGAAGTATAATGATGCATCACAAAATGATGATGATAATGTAAATTACAAGTGTTCTGTTCAAACATTCTGTACATATATACATTAACCAAATCATTCAATACTATTAATGTACAGCTGCGTAGATTAGAGAAATTACAAGATAGGAAAAGAAGGCTACTGGTAAAAAAAATAATTATAATGCCAAAGCGTGATAATTTTCATTCTGCTCATTTTTTTTTCATTTGACTAAATAATCTTAATTTATAATTTCTATATCTTACCACATCCAGAAAAATGCTATTTTTGACAACCTTACTTTTTTTCTCTAATGTATTATTTATAAGATCATCACAACATTGAATTAATAATTCTGTACCTGTTATATTACGTTACAAGCTGCTGACCAATCTAATTATTATTATGAGTGCTAATTATCATTTGATTTAATATTAATTATAAG